>CAUYTI010026969.1:0-16006 GCA_963575145.1 Galago senegalensis
ATCCCAGCTACTTGGGAGGCTGAAGCCAGAGAATCACTTAAACCCAGGGACCCAGGGGTTGGCAGAGGTTGCTGTGAGCTATGTACCCAGAAGGACACAAAACGAGACTCTGTCTCCTCCATTAAAAAAAATAAAATAAAAGCAAAAAAAAAAAAAAAAAAAGAATAAATTGCTTTAGGAGGGTGGCGCCTGTGACTCAAGGAGCAGGGTGCTGGCCCCATATGCTGAGGGTGGTGGGTTCAAACCCGGCCCTGGCCAAAACTGCAAAAAAAAAAAAAAAAGAATAAACTGCTTTCATGAGACCAAAGATCAGGCCTGTATTCAGAGTAATTAAGACTCATTTAATAATTTTACTTCCATCTAAATTAATATGAATTTATAACTGGCTAGTTTAAATGTTAAACTACCTATAAGCTTCCTTTCCCTGCCATTATCAAAACTATATGTGATTTATGAGCTTTTTGTTTAAACATGATTGTTTAAAATGACCACAAAAACATTCTAATGAAAATGTCTCTAAATCCTTAGGCTACAATGGTTATTTTATATAACAAAATTCCTACAAGTTGGTAATTAAAACCAAGACTCTCAATGCTTTTAGATGTTAATTCTGTAAACTTGCCATTGGTATTTTGGGTTTTGCTCTTATGCTACCTAAAGGGTTTTTAAGAATTGACAGTGAGCAAGGTTCCCATTCACAGAACATGACATTCAGAAATGCACAACAGAATAAAATACAGACTAGAGATTTCACCTGCCATATTTCCAATGGGGCATATGTAATTTTAAAAAGAGAGAGAAAAAGATTTGTTAAAAACTCAAGTCTGTGCCTTGTCCAAGGACAGATCCATACTCCTGGGGGCTATGCAGGTTTTGAGTGGGTCACCCACTACCACACATGGCATCATCCTTTACGAGTTGTTGGCAACGGGTCCTGCAGACTTCACAGAATTGTGTCTGAGATGCTGAGATGTGTCCCCAAAGCATATGGCCAAGTTATGCTCCTGAGAACACCAACAGATCTAATAAGCAGTGCGTGGTCCTCAAATTGAGCAATGGGCCAGCTTTATAGTGCTGGTGGGTGCCACAAAGGCAGCTAAAGGTGAGGTGACCCAGTCATGCTCCTTGATGGAGATCTGAAAGCCTTGTGTTACCATCATGCCAAGACATTAATAGCAGCTGGAGCCATTATAGAGTGAGTAACATGGTCACCAAATGGCCAAGGGGAGTGCTTCAAAAGTGGCTGTAGTGATATTCAGCATTGAAGTAAGTAACACTTTTTCTAGGATGAGTTCATGGACTTAATTGTCAGGCCTCACATGATGACAGCTCAGATGACCATTCCAGAAAAAAAGTTCCAAAATTGCTTTGAAGGGTAGATTAGGCACCGGTATTGGTGCATAGCTTCCCGAGGGGAGTACTTTGAAGGTAACCATAGTGATATTCAGCAATGAGATATATAGCACTTTTTCTAGGATAAGTTTGCAAACTTACTTGTCCAATCTTGTATATTATATCTATGAGGGCTGGGTGGCTGGTATATATGTGTGGCTGTACCTCCCACACAGTTGGACTGGGAGGTGTACCATGAGGTAGCCTTTCCTGCCAGAAATCATACATAACACTCTGCCCATGATACCTAATAACATAAAGGCCTTGAGAGCTCATGTCATCAGATCTTTGGCTTGGTGGGAATGGCACCTAAATATTCTGATCCCTAGGGCAGAGGCATTAAACAAATTTGCCCAGGTTACTACTGGCCCAATTCACAGCAAAGTACTGAACTACATAAAAATGCTGTATACTTCTTAAGGCAAGAAACTTACCTAAAAGAGAAAAATGATTTTACAAAATAGAATGGCCTTAAAATATACTCACTTAGTACAGGGACCATAGCGAGAGCCACCTGTTGCACACGTATTCCAGATTAAAAGATAATGTTACTGCTGCTTTAAATCAATTAGGTGCCCAGATTATTAATAAAGAAAAATTAAGTCTTCGATTCTTTTTCTAATTGGTTGTGTTCTTTGCCTATGCATCGGAGCTATGTTTTAGAAATTGGCATAATGATTGTATTTAACATTTGCTTTTGCAATTGTGGTATATATTGTAAACATGAGTTACATGCACAAGTTACTTCCGTAAAATACAAGTCAATGTGAAGACCAAATATGTAATATCCTCTCATTTCCCACTCAGGGGACATTGCAGAAGAAAGTGTGGAAAAACTGTAAGAGCTGGGAAATAGGATGAATTGAAAGAAAAGAATACAAATTCCCAACATACAAGGAGGAAACTAAACATTTGGTATTTCACAATGTCAAACTCTTTTATTCCAAAGTTTCTCACACCCCAACTACGCCCCATTTCAGCAGGAAGCAGCCTGATTCCCCAAGACTGAAGAATTAATTGACAGAAGCGGGAGGAATTGTAACTGGCTCTGTAAGCAAGAAAACTTTTTTAAATAATTGGGTTTTTTCTTTGTTTGTTTGTTTGTTTGTTGTACTGTCTCAACTTCCCAGGCCAGTGAGATGTGCTGACCAGGATTTTGTAACTTTCGGATGCCCTGAGGCTTTCTCCTTTAAGTTTCTTTCCCAGAAATGGCAGAACCTCATTGCAGCCATGAGATAACTACAGAGCCTTACACCATCTGTCTGTCCGGAGAAGACAAGGTAAGTGACACCCGACCACAGATGGTGCCCAAGGACCTGTCGAGCAACCTATTCCCTGCATCCTGCCTATGCATAAGGCTGAAAGAATAACCAGTATTAACCCCTAGTTCATTGTAATACTAAGATCCCTGCCCTGGGATGGACTTATCCACAACTATTTTGATCATGGGATGTATATATTAGCCTGATTTCTCACGTGCCCTGCACTCCACCTCAAACACAGAGTGATGCTCACTCCCCTCATGCATTATTCATTTCACTGCCAGAAAAAATCCTTTGACTCTGTTGGTCAGGGAGGCAGATTTGAATTCCATGTCCTGGTTAATCCGTCCTGCACAATAAAGCCTTTCATCCTTGACAAGCCTCATTGTCTCAGTAATTGACTTTCTGTGCATTGAGCAACAGAAAGAACCACCCTTGTGGGTTAACACTTCCTCTCCACATGTTTGGTGTGAATTCTCTGTATCATTTGATAGTCATCAAGTGTTCTGGGATACTAAAATGTTACCTTTCTTCTGACACCTATGTCAAAGACTTCAACAACGTCCTGTTAAAAATGTTTATTTCACAGTGTATGACCCGATGTGGTCCTTTTCCAGAAAAAGTCCTGTATACTAAACTCCTCATCATCAAGGCCTATCATTTAACAGTATGAATAAGAGGCTCATAAAAGCTATTTTGGGTAAAATGCTCAAAATTGAAACACTTAGTATTTTTTGCACCAAAAAAACAATTTGGAGTAAAAATTACAAATCTTTGCTCTTTTTCCTTTTCCATTTAGCCCAGACATGTTCTTTATTCCAATATGCTCTTCATTTATGTGTCTTAGAATAAACACTCATTTCCCTACTGCACAGAGTTAGTTGCTTCTCTTCAGGAGGAGCCTAGGCCATCCACAGCCTGGGCCCTATGTCCTAGTTGGGCATGTCACCATGTCACCATGTTTCTGGTGCTCAGCATTGGGATTTGTTAACATGGGGAAAGCACAGAAGCGGTGGAAATAAAAGCTAGGCTTTGTAAGAAATCCTGCCCACTTTTCCCATTTCATACCTCTTCAAGGCACCATAGTCCATAGAACTTACTGAAGGAATCATTTCATTCAATTTCATCAAAAGTGCTGCAACACCTGCTTCATCTAAGCTTTTTTTAAAAAGCAAAGAAAGAAAGAAAGAAAGAGAAAGGAAGCAGAGAATGAGGAAGTTTAGAGCCTGAATATTAATGTATCAAGGCCAGAGACACAGTCTGTTATAGAAAAAAATGAAAGAGCATGGTTGATGGCTTCCCTAGGTGGTAGCAAAGTGAAGTCTGAAGGCTGTTTCTGCTGAGTGTGCTTGTTGTAAGGCGTCTAAAAACAAATCCCTAAAAATTGAGCAAGATCAAAGGACTCATCAAAGAACCATTCATCAAAGCTGGAACTCCATGCAGTCAGTCTCTGCTAGAAATTCTGTCCTCTATCCACACCCTGAGAATCCGCACAGGTGGAGACAGACTTTACCCATGCTTGTTGGTGCAAATCAAATAAGACCCAAAGGGAGCAGGATAGAAAAAGATAAATGTCAGGAAAACCAAGATCTCTGAGAGCTTTCTGGCCTTTTGAGGTTTTGAGAAAAATCCTTACCTCCTTCTTCATTCTTTTCTCAGGAGGAATCTAGCCAGTACCAAAAATACATTTATAGTCCTTACTATTTGCAAAAGGTAAGATATTGAATGTTAACAATAACATTATATGATGTACAATTAGATCTAATCTCTATTCTGTGGGTTCACATTCAGAAGCAAGAAACCACTGAGATATAAATTAAAGAAAAACCTGAAGGCCCTTAGGACCGAGTATGTGCCAGGAGTTTTACGTGTTTCCTCATCTTCTGCTCTCTCCCACTGAGCTGCAGTGGGGTGAAGAGCTTTGCACCCAGCAGAATGCATTGAATATAGTAGGTACCCAAGGAATGGATGAAGAGAAGTTTGGCTTTGTTTTATATGCTTTTGAACGTCAGATGAAAACAGACAGAGCTTTCTCTGATCACAGATGATAGGCAGATATGCAGAAAGGAAATGCCAGAGGCTACGTCTATTCATGATGAAGGACGGAACCATGACTGGCAGACTCACTTTGCATTGCTCTTCCTTGGGAAGCAGAATGCCTGCTATGATGGTTCAGCTTCCATAAAGACTCATAGCAGACTCAAGACTACAATTACCAATTCGTAATCTTTCTCTGTATGTTATCCAAGGACAAGTGCCAAGTGGAAAGGGAACAATGGATGAAAAGATTTTCCCAGAAAGAACTTGATAAGACAAAAGATGATGAGTTTTATAGACACAGGTTATAAGCTCAGATGTATTTTTCAAGAAGAACAGAAAAACAGGAAGCAATTTTGGACCTTGCCAAACCTCGTGATGATTTTGCCAGGCAAATCTCATCTTAATTTTAAAAGCATTTGAGAAATGAGGTTCTTCTCTACAGTATAGTTTCCTGGTCTTTTCCATAGAACAAAACCAAATGTTGCAGAACTTGAAAGAACCAAAAATCATACAGTTCTAAGGTTTCAGGTGAGAACAAAGTTCTCTCAAACGAAATTTTTTAAGAAGTTAGATCCTTGTTTCTTACAATATTTGGGCCTTGGCTACCATTAGTCTTATTTCCTAATTGACTTCAGACCCTCTTCCAGGATGAAACACTCGAATGCAAAATTAGGAAGAGGTCTTCTTGAAAGGGCAATCACACCAGGATGACTGTTCCAAGAAGTAATTCCCCCTAGGAACCAAATCCACACACTTCAGTGACAGCAGTCAGAAATGTTCTCAGCAGACTTGCTATGTAGCCACCACTAGGGGTGGGGTGGAGGGATGTCGCTATCTGTCAGACACACAGCTTTTACTTTGGTTTCTTAGGAAAATAGTACATGCCCTCTCTGCTTCCTACTGAGAGCGAATTATTCTTGCCTGCACTCAAGCAGAGAGAGGCTGACTGGGCGGGTAGCATTCAGCTGCAGCCTATTAAACTGAAGTTGCCTTTAAAGTTGGTTAATGACAAGGAAAACTCTGTGTTTTTATCTATCTATATATCTAAACTCAGATATAGGAGAAAAAAGTATGTAGCCAAATGCCTTCATTTTGCATACTTGAACATGTTACTGATTTGACATCTACAAATGTTTAAAAATATTCAGATAAAATAAAAACCTGACTTGAAAAATTATTTAATCTATATTCTATGTATTCTGTGTGAGTTCAAATGTATGCATATGTGCTCACACACGCACAAACAAAATGACTTTCCTGGCGGTCAAACCCTACCCGTCCTTGTTAGGTAAGGAAGACAACATCCCTTTCCTCCGACTCCATATCATTATCATTGGTGTTAGCATTCACACAGCACTGGGCTGTTGGCTGTTCTTTACAAGCATTCTTATCTGCTGGCCCTCAGAAATAACCATCTTTTAGAGATTAAACCAAAGAATGTCAGTTTGCAAATGAGACATAGAGAGGTAAGATTATTTGCTCAGCATCTCAAATCATGAAACCATATGAGCACATACCTTTTAAGCAAGAACTCAAGATAAGTTATATAACCATTATATACCCTGTACCAGCTGTTAGCTAGGTAATATCTCTTAGAAAATTTTTCAGGCCAAACCTGTAGCAATTTCATTGCCAACTTCCTGATATCTTTCTCTTTATTCACTATTACAATCATCTCTAAGTGCTTCTAACGTGAGGGTTCAGATGCGAAATAATATTGGTGTGAAAAGACTACATATTTGGAATTATGCTCCTATATATTGATCTTCTAAAGCTTAATCTTGTTTTCTATTTGTTTTAATATTTAAAGGTCATATTCATATCTTAATTGTCCAAGTCAGCTGACCTAATTATGCCATTGCCATATTTTAACCATTGTTTAATTATTCCAGATAAGAGTTGGTGATTTTATGTGTCCCTATCACACAGTTTTAAAACAGACAAAGGAATAATTTCACCTTTCAATAATTTAGTATTAGGTTTTAATGGAAAGTAGAAAATAAGCTAAACATCTTGTGCCATGATTTGTTAACTTTAAAGCGCTGCACAAATGTGTGTTAGTTAATGGTAATGGTGAGGTGATGCTGATGCTGATGGTGATGATGAAGAAACTGTTGGTATATCCCCGGAGAAGCACCAAACTTCACTTCTGGTCTTTAACTTTTTTATTACATAGACAATCACCCTTGACTAATCCTAAACTGGTTTTGAAAATGTTTGAGGTCCAGCATGGTCTGAAAGTCTCAGCTGTTGGCTCAGGATGAAATGACCACTTCACACATGTTTTATTGGAGCTACAGGAAGTCAGCCACTTATTTATTCTTTGATCTTGGAATTTAGTGAATAGCAGAAAGACTCAGAATGTCATAAAATCTAAGTGGAAACAACCTGGGACTAACTTGCTCTTTTCTTAAGCAAAGGACACTGAAAACATCTAGCTCCTTTTTGGAATCGGAATATGCAATGACCTGCAGCAATTTTAACCAGGTACAAAACGCGAACATTTTGAACTCAGCTGTAACTCATCAAAGTTGCGTATCTGGAATTCCGCAGCAATCATAAAAATAAGTACTAACTTATATACCTCAGGCTTAAGGGAAATACAACAACAATAAGCTACAAATAGTTACTCTGGTTTATTTGTTTGTGCTATCCCCGTAAGTATCTGCACAGGTAGCCTAAGCTGCCCATGAGTGACTTGGAAAGAGCACTTTCTCTTTGGTGCAACACTATCCCATAGTACCTTTAAGTACCTGTTTTCTTAATTCATGCTTTTACCTCCCTTCCCCCATCTTGGTTATCTGGTACTAGTCTGTGACTCTGAATAACTGTCTGATCAACTAGCCACCCTGAGACATACATAAGGCTGGGCAGTGTGTGAAAGGGCTACAGACCATAGAGCCAGCCTGCCTGAGTTCAAGTCTCAACTTTGTCAGTTCCTACCTACCTGACCTCTGACAAATTACTTAACCTCTCTGTGTCTTGGCTTCTTGCCCTGTAAAATAGGTGTGATAAAATTGCCTCCCTGTGGGACTGCTGTGAGGACTGAATAAGTGGATACACCTAAAGTGTGTGGAGTAGTACCTAGAATATCCTGGCCAATCCCTGTGGCTGCCACCAGCACTTACACGTGTCCCTAGAATGGATAAAATTTTAAATGCAATTTTATTGGACAGTGAAGAAAATAATTGCTAATGATTCTTGAGAGAACTAAGGCAAGTCCTCTAGCTCTTTGTCCAAAAGAACTTTCCTCCTGAGATTTTGCATTGACATTTCCTCTCTTTCCAGTTCTTCACTCTGCTGCTTAGAGATTGGCTTCCAACTATCCACAGTAAGGCTCTTCCCTTCTCAGAAGACCCCTAAATAGGCCCACTTCCCCGCCAATATTTCCTGCAGGTAGAAAGCTAAAGCCATGTAGGAGGGGGAAGAAGCAGAGAGCACCAGAGACATTGTCTTGAGCAAGCTGGGTTCTCGTTTCAGTATGAAGGCTTCAGTCTCCTCTGACAGGCCACTGCTGGGGATCCTACAACACACTGGCAGCTTATGCACTTTTCACAGAGCTAGTCAGAAGGAAGATGGTGACTAAGAACAATGAACAATGCAGGTATTGTTTGAAAACTAGCCCTAAAGAGCCTTTTTCTTTTTTTAATGGCAAAGGCTCGGGAGCACCCACCAATGTGCAAAGTATTAGTTGTTGCCCATTTGTTAAAAGTTTAATAACAGACATTAAGGCCTTATATCATACCAGCTACTTATCCTACAATGTTGATGTTCTACCATAAGGAGGAAGAAACAAATATGTATGTTTTGAAAGGAGATCTTGGAACACTCCAAGATACATATGTAAATTTCCCCATTAGAGTGTTTTTTTAATTTTGTGACTCTTTAATATCTTATAAAAAAATAATATAAGCATATCCAGATCATAGGCTTCTAAAATCTCAAAATCAACTAAAGATTGAGAAGTGCATAAAAACAGTTCCCTCATCAACAGAAAATATGAAAAAATACATAAAGTATACCCTAGGATAATGACACAGACAGGCAAAACGGAAGCTACATCACAGCTTCTTTGAATTGGTCTTCTCAGTCTTTTAATGAAAATTCTCAATTCATTTAGATAACATCACTTTCCCAGCTTCAAGCATAATTTGGGGGGAAAGACATTTTCTCCAACTCACATTTGACATAGGTAATTCTAATAAGAGCCATTTTCAAGGCCTTCTCTCTCAGTCTCATGAGGCTGAAGTGAGTCTGGTCACCTTGCAGCAGTCCCACCTCTAATTCCCCTGTAATGCTTCTGAGATTCAGTTTCCTGCTTGTAAAGTGTAGAGTATAATTCAAAATAAAAGTTATTTATAAACTCTAAAGTAATATTTTTATTCTAAGACAATTTATTATTCCAAGGAGAATGTATAATTCTGAAAAGGATAAGAAGGTAAGTACTCAACTAACATTTTGTACTTAATTTTGGTTTGAGGCTTCCTAGTTTTTAAACCTCTAAATTAGTGAAAGGTGTACACCTCTCTGCTGCTTAAGGCAGGATGGAAGTGGGGACAGCCACTGCGTTAGCATGGTTGTTAGGCTTTTCTTGTTGGGTAGCGTTTCAACTGAGGCTTAAACAAAGTGAGGCAGAAAGTCATTGAGACATGTTCAGGCAGCAGAGGGAACAGTAATAAAATCTGGGAGGTGAGAAAGTGCTGGGCATGTTTTAGGAAGAGCCAAGGGGTAAGTGAACCTGGAGCACAAGGAGCAAAGAGGACGGTGGCAGGAGGCCAGAGCAGTGGCAGAGGGCCAGAATGTGTGGCAACTTGCAGGTCTTAGTAAGAATGCCTGGATTTTGTGTTTTAACTAGAGTGAGAAAATAATTTAAGCTTTTGTGCAGAGGAATGAGATGATCTGATTTATATTTTAAAAGGTTTTCTCTGTGGAATATATGTCAGGGAATGGGAGCAAAGGTAGATGCTGGTGGACAATTAGGAAGCTGTTGTACTAGACCTGTGAGGGGTAATGGTGGCTGAGATCAGCATGGCAGTAATGGAAGTGACAGAAGTGGGACTGCCTTGCTATTTTGTAAAGATGCTGCCTCTGGGGTTTGCTAATGAACTGGATGTGCAAGAAGAGAGAAAAGAGGGGTCAAAGACAACTTACGTCAACTAGGAGAATGAGAATGGTGATGCCATTGCCTAAGAGGGGGACACCAAGAACAGGGGTGAGTTTGCCAGCAGGGAGAATACTCAAGCTGCCTGTTAGAACTCTTAAATGGAGATGTTGATGAGACTTAATATGTAAAATTCAGTTTCCCCGAGAATTGGGTCCTAGGGCACCACAATGTTAAGAGATCCCAAAGAAGAAGAGGAGCCAGTGAAAGAACCAAAAGGAAAACCAGAAACCACAGTATTCTAGAAACCAAGAGAAGAAAGGGTTTTAAGAAGAAGGGAGTTATCAATTGTTCCAGTTGCAACTAATTGCACCAGACTGGACACAAAGAAGGAGGTGGCGGTGGAGAGGGGGGGCCTGACCAGAGGGAGCTCAAGAAAAATATGGGAAGAGAGAAACTAGTGAGTGGGGAACAGACACACCCCTTTTAGTTTTACTGTAATAGGCAGCATGTAAACTGGGCAGTAGCTGGCAGGGGGTTTGGGATCAAGGGAGGTTTTCTATCTTGGGTTTTTAATTTGGGGGTGCGGTTTGAGATAGTGGTCAGCCGCTGGGGAAGGTGCTGAAGTGGCTTCCTGTCCCCAAAGTGGTCATGCACTCAGCACCAAGAAATCAGTCCTCTGTGGGTACGCAAACACAGAAATCCTCCAGCCAGGTAAAGGTGGAAGAGTGCCACTGTGGGTCCCTGGCCAGGAGTGTCCAAAATGTGCACAGTGTGACATCAAGTTTGACTTTACCCCCAGAGCACACCACTGCCTCTGAGATGGGAAGATGATCCCTTCCTGGGGGTATTTGGTCGACCCTGTGTGGTTGAGCATAAGGATGCTACTTCCTGCAACTTCCCAAAAAATCAGGGAAATCTGAAACAATGGCTTTTTGTCTTTTCAGCAATCAGAGATCTTGCTTCTGAATAGAAACAGCCATCATGAGCCTGAATATACCTGTTTTCATTCCATAGATGCTAAGGGTCTCAAAGAGGCAACACTGGATCCCGGGCATGATCCAGTGCCAGGGACAAAGGATGTGACCCCAATGAAGGGGGTAACTGGCAAAGAATTGAGGCCCTCAAAGAGCTAAGGATGCTACTGGCCTAAAGTATCTGGGCCCAGTGCATCCATGAATCATGGGGCCAGAAGCTCCAGTGCTGTGAGATCAGAGACTCCAATGAGTCCAGTGACCTGGACTGGCAAAGCCACCTTGGCACAATGCACATGTCCCCTCTATCCACACAGACAATGGATCCTCACAGTGCTGAGAAATAAATTAAAGAATTTGGAGAAACAGACGTGTGCATTGTCCTTAGGCAATATTAATGATCTAAATAGTTTTATATTTAAGAATTTGTAACTATTTTACTGCTACTTCCACTGCACTGAAACTAATGTTACCATTATCTCTATCTAAGTTACATGATTTCCTAAGTTTACTGGAAATTAGTGGCCCACCAGTGTCCATTTTATTACCTTTTTATAGAAACCTGGTACTATCATAGCTCCTGTTTCTGCTTTGTATTAGAGTCTACCTGGTTTCAAATATAACAATTAGCAAGTTTTTCCTTAACCTGTTTTATAGAATGCCTTTACTGTGTCACTAACTTGGGGCATTGTACAGATATTTTATACTTCACTAAGAGAAAGGAGCCAGTTTTATATCTTTTCACATAATGTTTTCCCTTCTTAAAATGACTATATAGTAATGTGTTTATAAAGCTTTTGATCAACACCAATATTGAGAATTTTTTTTTTTTTTGAGACAAAGTCTTACTCTGTCACCCTGGGTAGAGTGTGGTGGCCTAAGCCTAGCTCCTAGCAACCTCAAACTCTTGGGCTCAAGTGATCATCAGGCCTCAGCCTCCCAAGTACCTGGGACTACAAGTGCCCACCACAGCACCTAGCTAATTTTCTAATTTTATGATCAATGAGGCTCACTCTTTCTCAGGCTGGTATCACACTCCTGAGCTTAAGCAGTTTTCCCATGTCAGCCTCCCAGAGTGCTAGGATTACAGGCGTGAGCCACCAAACCTGGCTATATTGAGAATTTTTTAAAGATAGGATATGGAACATGTTTGTATGCTGATGAAAAAGATGAAGTAAGAAGGAAAAAGAATGAGAAATTGCAGAAGTCTTGTCTTTGAGTAAGTTAGGTTGAAGGATGTGTGGAATTCAGCACAGGGGAAGAACTCTCCTTCCAAGGGGCAGGGATAATTCTCCCATGGCTCATTTATTTAAAAAAATTACAAAAAAAAAAAAAATTCTCCCATGGCAACAGCAATGAAAGCTGGTTTGTGCCACAGAGGCAGCGGTTACGAGTTCTGGTGGTGAAAGCACGTGGAATTTCTCTTCTGATTTCTCTTGTACTCTCAGTGAAGTAAGAAATTAGGCCATGAGCCGAGAGTAAAAAGTAGGCAGGTTATATTGGAGGTTGAAAGGAAGAAAAGAAAGTCTGAGATGATGGCCTAGGAGGGAGAAAGGGAGGGAATTAATTGACTAAGGAAATGCTGTGAGATTGACTGACTACAGGATCCTACATGAGGTTTGAGGTAATTAGTTTAGAGTAGGATGATGGAAACAGAAAGAAGCAAGGACATTAAGGGTATATGCAAGAAAATGATTCTAGTTCCTCCCAATTCCTCCAAAATTCATACGATGACACCTGATCCCCAATGTACTGGCAGTAAAAATTGGGACCTTAGGAAGGTAAGTCATGAGGGCAGAGCCCTCGTGATTGGGATTAACGCCTTACACCACATAAAAGAGGTTTGAGGAATCTTGTCGGCCCCTTCCACCATGTGAGGACATGGTGAGAAGGCAGCATGTATGAAGCAGGAGCCTTCACCCAACACCGAGTCTGCCAGCACCTTGATCATTGACTTCCCAGCCTCCAGAACTGTGAGTAATATATTTCTCTTGCTTGTAAATTACCCAGTCTAAAGTATTTTGTTACAACTGCCTGAAGAGAATGGCACAGCTTATTGAGGGAAATACCAACATGAGGGAAGGAAATGATCAGTGCACAGGTGATAAGAGTCAAGGGTCTGAAAGCTGCTGGAACCTGAGTCCTAGAGAAAGTGAGCTGGAAAAATGGGAGATGGTGGTAAATCGAGATGTTTGAAGTCAAGAGTATGAAGGGGAGGCGTTTCCATAAACACTCTTGCCACTTACCATTATTTCTCAGGTTGATAAAAATCAGTTTGACTTTGCCTAGGAATACTGCAAAAATGCCCATGGAGTCATTCAGAAAGTCTCCCCTCCCCTCCATCTCACCCCTGCCTCTGTCAAACCTCTCCCTCTCTGCTTCTCTTTCCTTTCTCTCTCATAATTTTGAAATGGAATATAACTGCTCCAATTTGAATTTGACTGAAACAGGCAGGAACCAAAGCCTGATGAAAGAGCATTTCTCCATTGCACTGAAGATGTAGAAAAACATGAAAAGAGCGTGTTGCTGATAGAAGCTGAGCAGAAGAGCACGAGAAAGAGTTGTCTCTGACTTTGAAACTAGCCCGTGTGGGTGTTTTTAGATTTATGTGACTGATAAATAATACAAGATTCCCTGAAGAGGACAAACCAAGTGAAAAATAACCTCTTGAGAAGAGAGATGGTTAGTAATCTCAACAGGAAAGCTGAGCGATTCCAAAATTGAAGATGTCAAATAACTCTCTTCCACCTAATAATATTGTACTCCTGGCAATTAAATTGCTTTACAATTGCCTCCTCTCTCTCTCCCAGTAAACTGGGTCTCACCTATTAGGGAAGAAAAGTTCACATCATTTTTTATATTAGTGGGGACTCGTGTTATTTTATAATTCTGCTTCTGTTTTCAAAAATCTTTCGATTTTCCTTCTATTTCAAACATCTCAGAAAAATTCTACTCCATACCTGGTATTTCCAAGCAGTGAGCTACTTCTCAGAGAAGAGAGGTAAGGGGTGCTGTGCTTTTTTCCTGGGATTGATCTAACTTCAAAGTAAAAAAAAAAAATCCATTCACTTTTTTATACTAAAACTTACACATTTTGACATTTATATTAAATAGGAGGAATATAAGTAGTGAATACATGTGTGAAAAGATGTTCACCATTACTAGAATGAATTCATTTAGTTCATATAGTGATTATGGGGTGTCAAACACTGCTCTAAGCTCTAGCAGTATTCTAAGTCTTTATCAATGTCAACTCAACTAATTCAACTAACTCAACTAACTCACTATTATTTTTCCCACTTTCTATAGGAAGGATGAAACTTGGGCACAAAGAAGTTAAAGTCATATAGTGTACAGCTGGTGTGTGGTACAGCCAGGGCAGTGGGTCTCTTGGTCCATGCTCCTACATATTATACTATGCAGTCTGGCAATGAAAATCCTGATTTAAACAAGAAATGGGTTTCTATGCATCTGATTGGCAAAATAATTTTAAATATTGGTAACACAACATGCTGATTAGGATGTGGGCAAACCCTCATATATTGCTGCAAGCTTCTTAGAAGGTTATCCGGCAGAGTGCACTAAAACTCATAGTACACAAATCCCTCTGCACAACATTCCACTCTTAGGACTGGCCTACAAGAGTAAAAAGCACCAGTAATACAAGGCTATATATGAAATTGCAGTACTGTTTGTGGTGATGACAAAACTAAAAGTAGCATAAATTTTCAATGCTTTTTTTAGAGACAGAGTCTCACTCTGTCACCCTCAGTAGAGTGCCATGGCATCACAGCTCACAGCAACCTCCAGCTCCTGGGCCTAGGCAATTCTCCTGCCTTAGCCTACCAAGTAGCCGGGACTACAGGTGCCTGCCACAATGCCCAGCTATCTTTTGTGGCCAGGGCCTGGCTCGAACCCGCCACCCCTCAGTATAGGGGGGCTGACGCCCCACTCACTGAGCCACAGGCACCTCCCAGGAGCCATGTTTGAATAAATTAAGTTATATCCATACTTTGGAATAGTGTGCAGCTATTATGTGAGTTTAGTTTATCTATATTGATCCAGGGGAAGTTGCAAAAATGTCTGCAATACAATCCTACTTGTTTCTGGTAAGTATTTTTGAGCATATTTAACAGATATCTGAGGAAGTAGGATAGAACAAAGAGATTCTTAAAGTCTATATAGATTTATGAATTGTCTGACTTTTTATATAAGCTCATGTTGCCTTTACAATTTAAATATCTAACTAAGTTTAAGATAATCATAAATATAAATGAAACAATCAGCTTAGAAAATATGTTTTAGACCTTCAGCTCCACATGGAAAATTATAGGAATAATATAGCTTTCCAAATCAAATGGGAAAAACTCAAATTTATTTTTATGGACACCTCTTGCACACAGGCATTACAACTCAGTTTTCAGCAATTACAAAAAAACATTAATTTTCCTTAGTGGACATTTCCGGCAACAAAAAGCAGATGAAATTATTTCCTCATTCTCTCATAGTGTAGCTAGCTGGTGGAGAATAATACCATTTTAAAACTCACTGTATGATGGGTAACCTCTGTTTCTATTCCCTCAGTTTCACTCGAGTGTAGAGAGAATTCACATTTACGAGGAAAGTGTAGGGGCTGGTGGTGTAGAAAGGTTTAAAAATTCTCTCCTTCTTTGATAAAAAGGGGATGAGATACAAATTTCTCAGGCTGTAAGTCTCTCTCTCTGTGTGTGTGCTCTGTGCTGTGCAAGGCTCAACGAGGTAAAGTTGAAATCTGAAATAGTGGCTGAAAATGCTGGTGGGGGAGCAGGGACAAAGAACAGGAGGCAGCTGCGCCGTTTGATTTCTGGTTCTGTTAACCACAGGCCCTGTCTGGGCTGCTGAAATTTAAAGTGCTGCTGCCATCTTCAGGAGTTCCCCATTGTCTTGTTTGAGTAGTTACATATAAGCTGGTTACAGCCTCATAACCCTCTCCAGGAGTTCGGAACTGCAGCTAGAAACCCTAGAATCCAGGCGACCACTAAAATTTGCTAAGGCAACTTTTAGCATGTGTACCCAATGTTGTGAAATGATAAGTTTCTCTCTATAAGAGGCAATATGGGGGGATTCTGGGAAGATGGCCGACTGGTAGCAACCCTGGTCAGAGGCTCCTGAGCAAAGGAAGAAAAACTGGTTGGAATCAGAATATATGAAGCCAAAGACGGGGAGCTGAGCCCAGAAAGAAGTTCGGCAAGCTATAA
>CAUYTI010026970.1:0-34833 GCA_963575145.1 Galago senegalensis
AAAGTATTCAGTTTCTCCATCATAAATGAAACTTTAGCTGGATACAGGATCCTGGGTTGAAAGTTATTTTGTTTTAGGAGATTAAAAGTCAATGACCACCCTCTTCTAGCTTGAAAGTTTTCAGCAGAGAGATCTGCAGTCATCTGATATTCTCCCCCTTGTAGGTTATGGTTTTCTTATGTCTGGCTGCTTTCAGAATTTTCTCCTTCATATTAACTTTAGTGAAGTTAATTATGATGTGTATGGGGGTTGTCTAATTTGGGTTGAGTCATTCTGGGGTTCTGAAACTGCCAGTGCCCTACTTAGCCACAGGTGATGCCCTAATTTTTTATTTTTAAATTTGAAAAAAAGGAATGATAATAATGCCTATCACACAGGAATTTTACAAAAATGAAATGAATAGAAAGATTAATAGATAGATATAGATGTACCTTAAATCTCACAGCATGTCACACAGAAAATGCTATGTAATGTTATTCTAGGTGACAGTGCTACAAGGAGACAGATGATTATAATTTGTTTTCCTTCCTGACACAGAGAAGACGACTCCCCAGCTCCCTTGCTTTTGAGTAGAATCGTGCCCCTGGAGCCAATGAAGGAAATGTGAGTAGTGGTGCAGTCAAGAGCCCACTCATCTTTCTTCCCCTGCTGGTCATGGAGGAGGCCCCAAGATGAAGGAACTCACCCATCCGAGCTATCAGGGTCTCTGGAAGGTTATGGCAGCCTCTTGCCCTGGAATAATTTCTGGATGGCAGTGAACTTTACATAGAGGGAGATGTGGACTTGTGTCTGAATTTTTTTTTTTTTCTTACAGACAGATGACATAGACTCATCCGACAGAGGCAGCTATTATTGTTATTATTATTGTTACTTCAAAGATGCTCTCATTTAAGTGTGACTGAATTTCATTTTGGGGATATTATTTATAAAATAAGGAATGTGTCTCAGTGCCTGTAGCACAGTAGTTAAGGCGCCAGCCACATACACCAAGGGTGGCAGGTTCAAACCCAGCCTGGGCTAGATAAACAGCAATGACAAATGCAACAAAAAATAGCTGAGTGTTGTGGCGGGTGCCTGTAGTTCCAGCTACTTGGGAGGCTAAGGCAAGAAAATTGCTTAAGCCCAAGAGTTTGAGGTTGCTGTGAGCTGTGACTCCACAGCATTGTACCAAGGAAGACAGTGAGACTCTGTCTCAAATAAATAAATAAAAGTAAAATAAAACAAAATAAGGAATGTGTTAGGGTAAACACATGGGAGAAAAAGAGGCCTGGAGGGCAATCAGAAGGCAATGGGAGTCTAACTCTAAGCCATGAAGAAATGAAAAGACAGCAGGCTGGTGGGGGAAGACTGGAAGGCCAGTGGAAGCATCTTAGACTGCCATAGAGTCTAAAGAAGAAAACCGTGAATTTGTAATTTGGAGTAATTTTTTTTGGCAAAGAATAATAATAGCAATTCTCTTGCATGGCTATTAATATCTTTATTCTAAAAGCTAAAGTATTAATTCTTACAGAGGAAATGCATTATATAAGACAATTATTTTTATCCTTTTATCATATTTTAAAATATATGAATAGCCCAACAAAATAAAATAACTTTCCTCAAGTCAAAAGGAAGTTATCTCCTAGAATAAAATCCTACACCAGTTTTTCTGATAGACAAAGCGTCTCACTGTGTCTGTACTCCTTCTACATGTTTCTCTGAAATAAGCTGAAAAATGTGGGATGAAGCAGTGATTCCCATGCAATGGGGTAAATGTTGATTTTTCTGTTTTCAGACCCACATTTACTCCATTACTATTTCTTTTAGAATCCACCTTCAAAAAAATATCCCAAATTCAAAACTTTTCATGATTTTTAGACCATCTTAACCCATCCCCTGAGTTATGATAATAACCTCTGAACTCTGAACTCTGAACTCGCCCCCGAATTCTCCCTTTCCCTCCCTCTGTTCTGGGCTCCACACAGAAGCAAGGTCTTTTTTTTTTTTTGAGATAGAGTCTCGCTGTGTCAGCCAGGCTAGAGTGTGGTACCTTCATGACTTACAGCACCTTCAGACTCTTGGGCTCAAGCCATCCCCTGCCTCAGCCTCCCACTGGGAGTACAGGCACCCGTCACAATGCCTGGTTAGTTTTTCTGTTTTTAGTAGAGTTGGGGGTCTCACTTTTGCTTCAGCTGGTCTCAAACTCCTGAGCTCAAGCAACACCTGCCTCAGCCTTCCAGAGTGCTGGGATTAGAGGTGTGACCACCACGTGGGGCCACGGGGTCCTTTTAGGGAGTAAGTGGTGTCACGTCACTTCTTCCCAAACTCCCAAAGGCTCCCCTTTGTACTTGCCGTCTTTATGAACGTCTACAAACTCTGCCAGCATCTTTTGTTGGGAGCCCTGTCTTGATCATCTATTTAAAATTGCTTTCTACGTTCCCCAGATCCTTCCCAATCCCAACTCTCTTCCTTGCTTTATTTTTCATACCTTCTGTTACTAGCTGAAAACTTTACTTACCAGTGACATTGATTTTATTATTGTCTGCTCTTCTTTGCCATAATTGGGGCTCCTTAAGGATTATTTTGTTTCCTGCTGTGTTTCTAGCATCTAGATTATTGTCAACCTAATTAGCATTCAGTAAATATGGTTTAAGTGAAGAAATAAAGATTTCTATCCAGTTAAGGCAAAGTAGGTCATTCCCATATTCATTATAAATGAAGACGGATATATACTAACTCAAAAAGAGTGTCCTTGGTTGTTAAAAAGTAAAGAGGGTGACTTAAAGACATGGCTCAAGAGCAGTTTTAGTGTTACAATGAATTATCATTACACAGCCTCGTGATATGTTTATATCCTTTTGGGATCTCCAAGTATAAAGGGGAGTTTTATCACAAATTTTGAAGCATTTGTCACATAAAACTGCTCTAATGAGAAGACTTATAGAATTTTATTTAAAGCTCTAATCAGTCATCCTCCTGAGGTGTTAACTCACTGTTCCTTGAAATAGAAATTTAAAAAGATAAGGAAGATGCTTTTTAATGGGACACAGGTGAGCTATGATAGCCCTTTACTTATACATCTTTTTTTTTTGGTTAATATTTAAATAAAGATAGAATTCAATTTTTACCTTAGGCATAAAAGCTACCTCTTGGTCACTTGACATTAAGATCAAAGAGTTGTTCTGTTATACCTATTATAAGAAAGCCAGTATGTGAAAACTAAGCTTATAAATATTACATGAACAAAAATTACTTGATAGCATTAAAGTGGAAACTTCTTACACTAAATTTAACACTGGTTGCTCAGGTTTTGATTTCAAAAATGTGTAGACATTAACAGGAGGTGGCTATAACTGTGGCTATAACTCCCTGGTTTCCTGGTAGAATGGGGTCTGCCGAAAGTCTTCTGCTTCACATTCATTAGGCATTTCCTTAAAACTCATAATTAAATAATATAATTTGGAGCAAAAAGGTGGAAAGGAATCTGAAAACTTCATCCCTGATAAAATCTTGATGAACTTCAATAACTGCATGAACTTGTGCTAGAAATCGTAAGTTAAGTTTATACAAAATAATTTTTTTTTTAGAGACAGGGTCTCATCTTGTTGCCCTCAGTAGAGTGCCGTGGTGTCACAGCTCACAGCAACCTCCAGCTCTTGAGCTTAGGCTATTCTCTTGCCTCAGCTTCCCAAGTGACTGGGATACAGGCGCCTGTCACATTGCTCGGCTATTTTTTTGTTTCAGTTTAGCCGGGGCTGGGTTTGAACCTGCCACCTTTGGTATATGGGGCTGGCGCTCTACTCACTGGGTCACAGGTGCTACCCTAAAATAATTTCATTTTTACTAATTCCTACGGAGTACCAATTAGGTTTGGGTTGACTATAAAATAGTTGAGTGATACTATTGAATTATTTTATTACATTAAAATATTATTAAGTAACAATGCAAAAAATATTATAAGTACATCCTACTCAGCTATTTAAGCTGCCTCGAAGGTTATAGTTTGTTGGTGTCTGGAGTAAGCTATTTCACACTCACACATATTTCATACTCTTACTGCCTATATGTTACTTCCCAGGTACTACAAAATATCCTCTAGTAATATGATGTCATTTCTTTCCTTTAGAAATAAATAATACATTTTCATATAGCAGCTGCACAAAATACATTTGGTTACAAATATCAAAATACTCAGTAAAAGCCATCATACTCCACGAAGCTGGGACCCAATGAGGACTAATTTTTGTTTGGATTACATCAAAAAGTCAAGTGAAATTGGGGAATCGTAACAAAAATGGTAAAGATATATTAAACTTGTTATTTCTACTTAAAACATGTCCGTAGCTGTTCACTCTTTTGTTTTCTTGGAAGATGAGCCTGCCGGCATGATGGAATACGCAAAGTGAATCATTTTTGATTTCTAATTTCTGTTTCTTTAAAGTGAAATAGAACTGAATGGCATTTATAAAGCAATTTGAGGGCAGTGTCTTTAGACTTTTAAAACTTTCCCCACAATCTTTTACAGCTGCCTTGCACACCTGTCTAACTTGACAGCTCATTTCTTAAATGACTCACCATCGTCGAGTCTTTAAAAGGCATTGCATTTTAATTTATACAGATGCAACTCTTCCTTTCTACATTCACATTTCTTTGGTTTTTTAATTCTACTAAGTTACATTTAAGCATTTATTTATCATATAATAACATGGGAAGTTTTATTACATTTAAGACTACACAGGCCAGGTGCCACGGCTCACATCTGTAATCAACAGTTCGGAGGCCGAAGTGGGAGGATTGCTTGAGGCCAGGAGTTCAAGGCCAACCTGAGCAACATGGTGAGACTATCTCTATGAAAAAAAGAACAAATTAGCTGGGCACGATCGTGCACACCCATCGTCTCAGCTACTCGGGAGGCTGAGGCAGGAAGATGGCTTGAGCCCAGGAGTTCTAGGTTGCAGTGAGCTATGCTGAGACCACTGCACTCTAAACTGGGTGATGGAGCAAGACCTTGTCTCAAATAATAATAATAATAAATTTGAGACTTCATTTTTAATAGTTTAATTAACATACGTGTTAAATTGAATAATTGCACTGCTAAGCACATTTGGCATAAAGAGGTTGTGGAACATATACATACACAGGGGTCTCAGGTTTCAACTCACCAGGGAGCACAGAGTATGAGGAGATCTGGGAAGGATCTTCCGTGTAGGGCTCCTTGGCCTGGGCAGCTGCCAGCCAGAGGGAGCTGCTCAGTAGAGGAAAGGTCAGGTGAGAGAGTTGCAGCTGGGACTGAGTTTGTGGAGTATTAGTGGGGTTTATATATACACACACACACACACACACACACACACATATATCAGTCCCATTGCATTGTCTCCTAAGCTCACATTGGGAGTGAGAAGTTGGCAAGAAGTACCTTGAGCATAAATGTGTCACAAGCAGTTAAGAGCACACAGAGGGCCATCACTTGCTTATATAGGATCAAGGTTCTCAGAGAAAAACTGAGTATGGAGAAGCCAGCTGCAACACCACACATATCTAAGGAGCTGTCAGCAGTGGCAGGCCTGGTGGGCACATGCCTGAGGTCCTCAGGGGCATCACAGAGACAGGATTGCTGGAGCCCAGGAGTGTGAGGCTGCCCTGAGCTATAGTGATGCTACTGCACTCCAGACAGGGCAACAGAGCAAGATCCTATCTCAAAAAAAAAAAAAAATATATATATATATAAATATAAAATAAAATACATTAGCAAATAAAAATTCAGATTCACAGGCATTCTCCAATCCTAATTTTGATTCAGGGAAAGGCCAAGAAATTTGCATTTTAATAAACACCTATATATGTGATTATCTAATAACACTTGAGAAATAAGGTTCAGTGTTTGGCTATATGAGAGATCCCAGGATCGTTATAGAATGGACTTTCTTAGCCTGAGATGCAAACACCCCCAAGGAGCCTATGGATAAAATTTAGAGGGTTCATGAAATTGGATGGGGGAAAATGCGTCTTTATTTTCAGCAACTTCTAACTAGACCTTAGCATTAAAATACAAATATAAACAACATACCACAGTAATAAGAGTAATTTCTTTACCCTTATCATTGAGAGAAAACAGAAATTTTCATATCACATTTGAGTTGTTGAAAAACCTTGAAATAGTTTACAACCACCACTTTTTTGAAATTATGATAGTTATTAGACTGCCCTTAGATCCCACAAAATTTAACAAAAAAATACACATTACTCTAAATTAAATTTTAAGACATTCTGATAACTGTTTTAATAAGATTGGTTTCTTTCATAATCCTACATACTTTTTAAAGCATTTAAACATTATTACAGGAAGAGCTTTGTAGACTTCGCTAAAATTCCAAAAAAGTCCATGGCACAAAAAAGGTTGGAATTTTAGCATAAGAAACGACATCACCTCAGTGGGACATCAGGGAAGGGTTTTCCTTAGCTCTGTGGGGACAGAACGCGCAGATCCTCACACGGAGCGGAGCGGAGAGGCTCTTAGGCTCCTTTCCCGTCCTGCTCAGTTTTTCACCCTCACTCTCTTCTCAGGGACTACACACATTCCCCGTTCTGTTTACTGTGCCTCAGTTGCTGAATGGTTGTTTTCCATCAAAGGTAACAGCTTTAAATCACAGGTCTCAAGCCCATTATGAACGTTAATTATTGTCTGGCCTCTCTTAATGAGGTAGGTGAAAACTACTATCATTTCCTAGCTGGGAAAATCAGGTCCAGACAAGTTTGGTGATTCTGTTCTTAGGCCACCCGAGAAATAGTGGCTCATTTCCAGAATCAATGTTTATTCCTCTCAGGTTAAAAAAAAAAAATTCACCATACACCTGTTGCAAAAACAATCTGGTTTCAAAATATGTTGTTGATGTGGGCATGGAGGTAACTTTTCTAAAGATGGGACATTCGATGGCATCAATATTCACACCACCCTAAACCAACAGTTTATTTGCCATATTGTTCTCTGAAAATATTAGATGTCTTAGTTGGAGGGAAAAAGCCCTACCTCAAAATAAACTATCAAAACCACTTTGAAATAAAGTAGTTAGTTCATTGTTTTATTTAGAAATGCTGCACAGCAAAAGTCAGAAAAGACCAAAATGAACATTAATTATCAAAATGCATTGACTTGCTTTTTGAGCTGAAGTTACCACACCTGGTAAATACTTAGGCCTTTTTGTGATACATTTGTTTCCTCAGGATTCGTGTTGCTTTAATGGTGTTTGTGGTCTGATCTAATCTAACTGTTTTTGTTGTGTGACCAGTTCATCTGGCTTGACAGGATCATGTGAAAAATTTGAATATACTTTGTGATTTGTCTTTTTTCTTTTTTTTCCTTTTGTGACAGGGTCTTTGTTGCCCTGGCTGGAGAGCAATGGTGTGATCGCAGTTCACTACAACCCAGAACTCCTTGGCTCAACCAGTCCTCCCTTCTCAGTCTCCTGAGTGGCTGGGATAACAGGTGTGTACCACCACACCTGACTGACTTTTCATTTTGTATAGAAAAAGAATTTGGCTATGTTGCCCAGGCTGGTCTTGAACTCTTGGTCTCAAATTTTCCTTAAGCTAGCCTCCCTAACTTCCCTGAGGTTATAGGTATGAGCCGCCACACCCAGCCATGATTTATCTTTTTAAATGGTATTTGCTCTTGAATAATAACATTGCTTTGCTAAATTTCTACTGGCTTGGCAAAGAAGGCAAACAGAAGAAATACAGTTGGGTACAACTGAATGAAATAAACAAGAGGGAGGAGGGATAGCCCCTCTTTATAGGAAAATTCCAATTCGTACACATAAAAAGAATAAGGAAAATCAGAAATTTGCATTAGACAAATGCCATAGTGATGATTATCACTGGCAAAATACATTGAAAGATTCTAAAATCAGTGGGCAAAAGTTTGAGGAAATCAGGATATTTGCATAGTCTCAAATTATTGGCCTGAAGGTATTTTTTAATGAGGGGGAAGAAGGGGGAGGATTACATGAAGAAACTTAGAAAAGCACCGTGGTGGGCAGTGCCTGTGGGTCAGTGGGTAGGGCACCAGCCCCATATACAGAAGGTGGTGGGTTCAAACCCCGCCCCGGCCAAACTGCAACAAAACATAGCTGGTTGTTGCAGCTGTAGTTCCTGCTACTCGGGAGGCTGAGGCAAGAGCATCGCCTAAGCCCAGGAGTTGGAGGTTGCTGTGAGCTGTGTGATGCCACAACACTACAGAGGGCGATAAAGTGAGACTCTACAGAAAAAGAAAAACCACCGTGTTTCCTCTTATTTAAAAAAATGATTACGGCAAACTAAACTTACTGACTTTTCTCTCCAGCTTTCGCCTGTATTTTCTAGTCACATGTAAGTCATTAATAATTAGCCAATTTGGCTGAGTGTGGTTGCTCACGCCTGTAATCCCAGCAATCTCAGAGGCCGAGGCAAGTGGATTGCTTGAGCTCAGGAGTTCCAGACCAGCTCTTGAGGTGTTATGGTGGGCACCTATAGTCCCAGCTACTGGGGAGGCTGAGATAGGAGGATCACTTGAGCCCAAGAATTTGAGGTTTCTGTGAGCTATGATGTCATAGCACTCTACCAAGGGTGACAGAGTGAGACTATCTCAAAAAAATAAAAATTATCCGATTTCCTGAGCTAGAGTTCTTAGAATAACCTTTGACAGTTCTTTCACGACCCATTCTCTTTCCTTCTTCCCTCCCTCCCCTTCCCTTCCTCTCCCTCTGTCCCTTCTCCCTTCCTCCCCTTCCCCTCTCTCCCTTCCTCCCTCCCTCCTTTCCTTCCTTCTTTCCTTCATTTCCATAATTATTTATCAGACATCGTATTAGCCTTTGACATTATCATCATGAAAAGCAGACACAGCCCCCATTCTTCTTGGAATTTGCAATACAGTGAAAAATGCACATAATAAACATAATAAATGAATAATTACCGCATAATAAATGAATAATTACCGCCACAGGGAAAGTCCATAGGTAATGTGGTAGAAGTTTGCTGAGAGGAAGGGGCTGCTTCCTGGAGCTGAGACCTGAAAAAGGAGAAAAGTCAATGTGACAAGCGTCTAAAGGTCAGGCAGCTGTCAGCACGGAGATCTTTTGCTCTGAGAGAGACACTGTTAAGAGAATGAAAAGACAATCCCACAGCCTGGGAGAAAACATTCACCAAATACGTCTCTGACAAAAACTTGTATTTGACATACGTAAAGAATGCTCAAAATTCAACAACATGACATAACTCAAAATATATAAATAAAAGTAACTAAAAAGGACATGTTGACAATAAAATAAGCACATGAAAGACTCCTGTACTCAGTGTGGGGTTACAGAGTCAGATGACAGGGAAATGCTTAATTCACCTGTGAGGTTGGGGGAACATACACCACCAAACCGTCAAGGGCAGATGAGGTGTGGAGCAGCTAGAACGTCCCTGCTTTGCTGGCAGGAATGCACATTGGCACAGCAGATTTGAAAACAAGTGCTGTGGTTTTGGTAACATGAGCAAATCCAGCCCACACTCACTGTTAGGCACTGGGACACCCTCCCCAGAGAGCACCAGTTCTACTCTCACTCACTCACCCCCAGAGATCAAAACTTCTGTTCACACAAATTGACAGGAATGTTTATTGCAGACTATTTGTAATAGTCAAAACCTGGAAGCAACTCAAATCTGAATGAATGAGTGATCAGCTGCGGTGTTTCTATATGGTGGGAGACCTCTTAGTAACAAAAGAAAGAAATCACACCGCATTCCTGTGGCCTGTGAATGACCCTCCCTGGGTTTTGTGACAGTGAAAGAGGCTAGTGCCAGTGGCCTCCTGGTATGTCACTCCATTTGTATGACTTTCTAGAAAAGGCAAAAGTGTTGAGCTGGAAGGCAGGTCTGTGGTGGCCAGGAGAAGAGTGGGGATGGGAGCTGACCACAAAGAGGCAGCAGGGGGGAGTTTGGGGGGCAATGAAACTGTTTTTAAAAGGCTATGACGGGGCATATGTAGCTCTGTGCATTTGTTACAATCCATAGAAATATAAATTAGAAATCACAAATTTAGGTAAATTCAAAACCTATAAATTTTTTTTTTTTTTTTGTGCAGTGTTTGGCCGGGGCTGGGTTTGAACCCACCACCTCTGGCATATGGGGCCTATGCTCTACTCCTTTGAGCCATAGGCACCACCCCAACCTATAAATGTTTTAAAAGTCAAACAAGATAACGATTGAGCAGAAGGTTTGCATTATTGGCTGTGTGTGTGTGTGTCATTGGCGACTGATGAAGCAGGGTCCACACTGCACTGCGTTCGAAAGGAAGTGAAGGGAGGGAAAGGAAACGTCAGTGGACTTTTCCTAGAAGTTCAGCTATAAAGGGGGAAAGGGACCTGACTGGTTGAGAATGTGGGTCCCTAAACGTTTTTACTTTTTTGTGATGAGACCAGTTTGAAATAAAACTAATAAAAATGTGTAACAACTCCACTGAGAAAATTATAGAATTTAATAGAAGATATAAATGTTCAAAATAAGTAGATATATCATACTTATTGATGGGATAACTTAATGTTAGAGAAATATCAATGTTCCCTGAATTAATGTATAAATTTATACAATCTCAATAAAAATGCAGATAGGAATTTTTTTTGGTGGACTTTACCAGATGGATCCCAAAATTGGTTAGGGCAAGCAATGTATAAGAATGGTCAGAATAATCTCTGAATATTGGAAATTGTCTTATCAGAGACAATTTAAAGACACAGTATTTAGCTGTGTTAACAGAATACATGCAGTACTGGGGCAGGAGGAGACATTTTGTTTGAGACATGAGTGGGGTCTCTTTGGGGCAGCCTAAGTCCTCCACTTTCCCTTCCTGAAAGTCATGGGAAACTGTTTGCTGGATTATCTCTGCATGGAAAAGGGAAATGCCCAGATCTGGGGGGCGAGTACTAGAATAGGCTGAGAATTGACGCTGACTCCTGGGGATTCCAGATGTCCTTTGGTGAAATGGTCAGAGTTTGGGGGGAGTCACAAGGTTAGATGGTAAGTGGAGCTTTGCTCTGATTTCTCTCACAGTTGGCCCAGCAGGTCCACAATGGACCTGCAGTAATTCCCTTTGTTCCTAAATCTGCAGTGACCAGCAATGCACTTGCAGACCAGTAGACTCCTCCCCTTGCCTCCAGGGATTACGGGTGCAGGACTAAAGTGCTAAGATGGGCCAGATGGAGAACACTAGAACCACCGAGCTCAGCCAAATGCTGAGTCAGAGGCAGTGCTGCATCCCTGGGAGGGCTTTGGGGGTCACTGCCACCTGGAAAGTCTTGGGGGATGCAAAAGCATTGACTTAGCAGCTGCAGATGGTCGGGTTGGGAGAGTGATACAGGATTTTCACAGACTTAATCAGGCTGTGACCCCAAATGCTGCTGGTTTTATAGCTCTGGTCTCAGAAGAGCAGAACAACAGAATCTCTGACACCTGTATGCAGTCATTGCTTCGACAAATGTTTTATTCTCCCTGTTCCAGACAAGAAGCAATTTGCTTTCACATGGCAAGGGCAGAAAAATACATTCTCCATTGCTTTCAACTCTGTGGCTCTCTGTCATCGCCTTGGCTACACAGCTTGTATCTGCTGGGAAGCTTCAGTGAGCCTCATTTGCCCTCGAGGGATGGGGTAAATCTCACGAAAGCATGGTGTGTTTCTAGGGCCCCTTGGATCTGGGATCTCCTGAGATCTCCTCAGAGCACAAGCTAACTTGGAGTATCTTCTACCCACGAGCATTACACGCGAGGCCTGACACTCTGTGGGCCTCTTTGGGCTTGGATCCAACATACCTCAGTGGAAGGATTCACTTTGCTCACTCAGTTTCACGCTTTGATCCCTCACTTTCCGATGTGGATCAGAGCAAAAGGGGGATCTGCAGCTGGTCCACGGTGCAGTGTGACCACGCTCCCTTTCTAGCTGTTTGAATCAGCAACTCTGTGGGCCTTAGTGCTGTTCTATGGAACTTCCAGCAAATGACACCGCATACACGTAGGATTTAAAAACAGTCACATGGATATTCACTCTTCTCTTGAGAAATAGCACCTGTCTGGCCACTCAGTGCCGGTAGACATTCAATATCTGATCTCGGGACACCAAGTGACTGGGCAGGCTGAGATGCTGCTCATGTGCATCTAACCCACAGCTCTAACTCTGGGCTTGAGCAGCCTGTAACAGCAGTGTGAGAGTCGGACTCTCCTGGCACCTGTCCCTCCTGAGTGGCCGTCTGGCCTCCAGCTCACCTGTGTGACGTCATGGGGAGTTCCCGCTGACTGAGGGAGGGAAAAGCAGGATGGTAATGTGAATTAGTGGCCTTCAACGTCACAGAATGGCTTTATGCAACACTGCAGAGGAAAACGTGCCCCACTCCACCCCGTGGATAAACCAGCTGGTGCTGACTCAGCACGGTCTACACTCCAGTGGGTCAGAGCAGAAGATTTTCTCTCCTGTGAAGAGTTACTTGCTTTGGGCGTTCTTGTGAACAGAACACAGGGCTAGATGTTGTCAACAAAATTTCAAGGTAAATGTCATGAAGTTGGACTGGATTTGCTAAATTTAGTGCGTGTATGTACAGATGGTGGACCTTTCATGGCAGGAAAACATGAGGGCTGAGTGCACAGATTTAAAAAAATATTAACACACCCAGAGGCTTTAATTTCTCTTCATTGTATCTCTCATGAGGGGAATCTCTGCACTAATACTACTATTTTTATTTTATTTTATTTTTAAAGACAGAGTCTTGCTTTATTGCCCTCTTATTGCCCTTTATTGCCATGGCACGCAGCTCACAGCAACCTCCACCTTCTGGGCTTACTTAGGTGATTCTCTTGCTTCAGCCTCCTGACCAACGCTACTATTTTAAGGAGACACTTTGCAACGAGTTATAAGAATTGTTATCTGTATCCATGCAAAAAACACACAGTGTTATCAGTTTCCTAACATGCTAAAGTTGGACGATGAGGTATTTGCTGTAGATCTGCCGTATCATTCTAATGTGGGTTGGCTGTGGCAGGGACAGATGTTAGCCAAAATTTTATCTCTGCAATAAAAGATAGTTAAATTTTATGAAGAACAGAATCAGCAATGTGAATTATCAAAAGATTTCTATAGGAATGCAGCATTTCTGTGTGTTATGCCAAATCAGAACAACTTGAATATTTCTTTGCAAGGTAGAACTAAGTCTATATATGCACTAAATGGCCAAGATTTAACAAAATCAGCTGGGTTTAGGAGTGTACTCGGGTAGTCCCAGCTACTCAGGAAGCTGAGGCAGAAGGATCCCTGGAACCCAGGAGTTTGAGTCCAACGTAGCAAACTTCTCCTTCCCCCCACAAAAGAAAGAAAAAAAAAGTTGTAATAAAATTAACCATTTTTACCACCCCATCAGTATATTATTGATGTAAAATCACATTTTTTTCTGTGAATGCCAAGTGGTGAGGAATGCCAGGTCCCTGCCTTAATTTGTGCTGATCAGAAAGAGGCTTTACCCTCCATTGCTTTTACAACATCAGTATTAATGTGAACGCAAAAGAAGTGGCAATAACATCTTAGTTCTGCTTTTAAAATAGTTTTGACCTCACTGACCCTCTGAAGGGGGGTTCCTTGGGCTATACTTAGAGAAACACTATTGCATGTTACCATGACAGGGAATACAATTAGCATTGGTGGTGGTGCTGACAGATGTTTCAGACAAGGAATACAAATTTTAAAGCCAAATTTATCCAAAGTCAGACTCAACGAAATCAGCCTATCACCAGATTGCCACTGGTGTCCAGGGGACACTCTATTCCAGAAGCTCCAGGATGACCAGGTGGCCTGTGTAGCCAAGGAGAGGCCTTGCATGTGGCACTTTTGCTTCACACCAAGTAGTGTCTGTCTGGGGAAAGAGCACCTGTGTGGCCAGCGTGGGTGGCCAGCGTGGGTGGCCAGCTTGTGGGCCGCTCTGCTGCTTTCTTCCTTCTTCACTTAAAAGAACAACTGACAGACAAATTTTTTTTTTTTTGAGACAGAGCCTCAAGCTGTCCCCCTGGGTAGAGTGCTGTGGCATTACAGCTCACAGCAACCTCCAACTCCTGGGCTCAAGCGAGTCTCCTGCCTCCGCCTCCCAAGTAGCTGGGACCACAGGCTCCCACCACAATGCCCGGCTATTTTTTGGTTGTAGCCGTCATTGTTGTTTGGCGGGTCCGGGCTGGGGATTCGAACCTGCCACCTTAGGTGTACGTGGCTGGCGCCTTAGCTGGTTGAGCTATAGGCGCCGAGCCGACAGACAAATTAAGATTATTTGGACTTGGGCATTCGGCAGGTATTTTTCCAAAGTGAACGAAGTGGGTCTGCCATTTCGAGGAAAACAACTGAAAGTATTTTGTTACCAGTAAAAACTAAGCTTTCAACCAAAAGTTAGTATGTTGGAAAACTCCACTATCATGAGTTTGGAGCGTCCCAATAAAGACATAACATAATACCAGTGGTGACATTGATGAGTGTAATTTTATCTCTGATATTGTATAATGAAATGTATCACCTTTTGGAGGGTACAAATAGCCCACTAAAGCAGGCGTCCTCAAACTACGGCCTGCAGGCCACATGCAGCCTGCTGAGGACATTTATCCAGCTTGCTGGGTGTTTTTGCTGCTGCTGCCTGTCCTGCTTAACAGCTGACTCGTCCTGGCACCAGCAGTCTGGCCCTCCAATGGTCTGAGGGACAGTGAACTGGCCCCCTGTTTAAAAAGTTTGAGAACCTCTGCACTAAAGCAATATTTTCGAAGATCAAAGCATAATGGTAAAAAATCAAGCATGGTAAAGTGTTCCTTTAAAGTACAAGGCACACCAATAGTTTTATTGTTAACACAGTACATTAAATAACAAATTTAAATAAAAGGCAAAAGACAGATTGAGAAAACTATTTTAGCACATGCCAAAACTGTCAGAAGTGAAAAAGTGCTTTATACTAATAAGTGACCTACATCTCTGGGCCGTGTCTACTCACTGGGGTACAATAATTCAATAGAATTTTTTTTAAAAAATGATGCTTGAAAACACGCTGTGTTGGAATTTCTTCTTTATTCCTTAATACTTTTCTGGGCAGATTTCAAAATATTCTGGTGATTTTATGGTTCAATGAGTCCTGAATAGTTTAAAACCACCACCTTGTGGTCCCACTGCTAGTATCACAAAGTACTGTGTCCCTGGCTGTCTAGCATGGTGACTTCAGGAAATGAGTATGGGGGTTGGGAAATGTTACTAAAACTGTATAGGCCTTGTATAGGCAAAAATAGTTACTCTGAAGTCTACTTTTTCTGCCCCTTAGTCCGGTGCTTTCTCTGAGCGGTGGGGAATGAGGGGAGGAGGTGGTGTGAAATGGGGCTTCTCTGCAAGCCTCCTCCGTGGGGGACAGCTGCTCAGGCCTTTCCAGGCACTTGGCTTCTCTGTGGCCTGTAGGGTCCATCTCACCTCTGGACTTCAGCTTGAAGTCTGCTCAAGATAGGAGAAAAGTTCACCAAACACCCTATTCCATAATAAACAATAATACTTCAACAGAAAGATGACAAACCCAAGAGATTCATGAAAATACAAATCTCTAATATACATCAGCCATCTTACATCAGTGTAACAATTTCATGTATCATATTGCCATTAAAAATTATAATGCTAAAATTTTTCAAGCTTATGATGTAACAGGCACATTTCATATACTGCAGGTGGGACTTCACACCAGGACAGCCAGTTACAAAGAGCAATTTGGTGATCTGGGTCAGGAACCACACATATATCCATATTCTATGATCTACTAACTCCTTTTTCAAGAATGTGCTCCAACAAATAATCTTAGATGCTATCAAAGATATATGGGGAAAGATAATCTTTATGAAATTAATACAGGTAAATGTGAGAACTATTTAAGTGACCATGAAGAGAATTGTTAAAAAATTATTGTGTAGCCATACAGATGAAATATTATATGGCCAGTAAAAACAATGTTTTAAAATAATTTTAATATGGAAATTTATTAAAGCATAATAGTAAATTAATAAAGTGAAATAAAAATTGAATGCATACTATGATTATGACTATGTGTTTTAAACACATAGTCATATAGGGGCTGGGCGTGGTGGCTCATGCTTATAATCGTAGCACTCTGGGAGGCCCAGGCGGGTGGATTGCTTGAGCTCATGGATTCAAGACCAGCCTGAGCCAGACTGAGACTCTGTTCTAAAAAAAAAAAAAAAAAACTGAAGCAAGAGGATTGCTTGAACCCAAGAGTTGGAGGTTGCTATGAGCTATGATGTCTACCCAGGGCAACAACTTGAGACTCTGTCTCCAAAAATAAAATAAATTAAAACAAACATCATACAAACACAAAAATGGAAGAAAAAAATTAAAAAAAAATTTTTTTTGTAGAGATAGAGTCTCACTTCATCGCCCCCGGTGAGTGCCATGGCATCACACAGCTCACAGCCACCTCCAGTTCCTGCCTCCTGCCTCAGCCTCCCAGGGAGCTGGGACTACAGGTGCCCACCACAATGCCCAGCTATTTCTTTTTTGTTGCAGTTCAGCTGGGCTCGGGTTCGAACACTCCACCCTCGGTATGTGGGGCCAGTGCCCTACTCACTGAGCCACAGGTGCTGCCCAGAAGAAAAAAATTTTTTTCTATGATCATATTTTAAATGAATAAAGTGGAATATAAAACTGAATATATAGTACAAGTCTAAGTTTGCTTTTTAAACTATATAATATATTAAAAGTATTAGAAGAAAAACGTCTGTATTATATGCATTATTTATGTAATTTAGATACATTAAAATTAGATAGCTTTTCTAACAATAACGTTTATGTTTTTCATATTTAACTAAATTATTTAAGGGTGTGTGTCAGTTGGGAGATGATAATGTCATGTCAATAAAGAGGTTTATTGAATACTTATACATAACTGACTTTTCTTTTCTTTTTTCTTTATAGACAGATTCTCTCTTGGTCACCCTTGGTAGAGTGTGTTGTAGCTCACAGCAACCTCAAACTCTTGGGTTCAAGTGATTCTCTTGCCTCAGCCTCCCAAGTAGCTGAGACTACAAGCTCCCGCCACAGCTTCTGGCTAATTTTTAGAGATGGGTCTCGCTCTTGCTCAGGTTGATCTTGTACTCTTGAGCTAAGGCAATCCACCCGCCTCAGCCTCCCAAGTGCTGGGATTACAGGTGTGAGCCACCCTGCCCAGCTCCGTAATTCACTGTTAATGAATATCAACAGATAAGACGTGTCTCTGTTTACCTTCTAGATGGAGGATGGGAGTGTATGCGTACAGACTAAATGCCCACAGAACACACTGGATTATCAGTTCTAGGAACACAGGAAGATACAGGAGCTCAAATTTCAAGGAAGGACTGTTTTGAAATGGGGTAGTGGCAGCAGATGCAGTAAGGTGTCATTGGGTTTCTACAAATGGATAAGATTTTTTTACAGAAAAGAGTAATGAAAGACACAGAGGTGGGGAGATACTGACAGACAGGATCTCTGGATACCCCAGACAGTATTTCTGGGCAGCTCAACACCAGCCACAAAAGTGCTGAGAAACTGGGCGGTTCCCACAGCAGAAATGCATCATCCCATAGTTTGGGGGCTGGAAGTCTCAAGTCCAGTTGTTGGCAGGGTTGTGTTCCCCACGTTGCCCACTCCCAAGCTTCTGGTGGCTTCCGCCTGTGCTGGCTCGTGGCTGTGGCCGCCTCCCTCCAGCCATCCTTCCCACAGGGCATTCCCCTGGCCTCCCACCATCTTCCTTCTGCTTGCGTCTGCCTCCGTGTCTGAATTTACAGGACACCAGTCGTACTGGGTGAGACCCTTACAACTTCATTTTAGTGCAATTACTTCCGTAAAATCTCTGTTTCCAAATATGGGCACATGCTGATGTCCTGGGCATTAGGACTTCAACATGTCTTTTTTGGGGGACACACTTGTACCCATAATGCTGTCCATAGAATGCTGATTTGGGAATACTGTGACCAAGTTTGTTGTAAGCTACTAGGGCAGAGTGTAAAAAAAATTGTGCACAAGGCTAAGGAAATTAATTTTAAATATACAAGTAGGTGATGGAGAGCTACTGAAAATATTCAAGAAGGGTCCTCATCCTCCCATCAAGATCCCCCTGAAATAACTGGGAAATATGAAATAGCATATTTATTTGGTAGTCTGTCAGTAGTAGAAAGAAGATAAATAAGCTTAATTTGGGTTTGGTCTTATTTGTTTGTAGGTAATGAAACCATAACATCACTCTTCCCCAGGTGGGATGTGAGGAGTGCAGTGGTGGAAAGAAGAACTGTCAGAGGACAGAGGGGGAACAGAGGAGGGACAGAGGAGGGACAGATGAAGGATACAGGAGGGACAGAGGCAGGAGTGGCCTGAGGCCTGTGGGAAAGGTCTGCTCTCAAACTCAGGGCTGAATGCACACAAAATAACAAAAAAAGTGAGTCATGGAGAAATCTGCAACGTTTATGAACAAAAGGTGCCAAAACTGTCAAGGAAGTGGAAAGTCTATTCGAAGTTCACACAGGAGACATTGTCCAGTGACTGAAGCTCTGGTGACTCACAGCCAGAGCTCATTATAAAACCCATAATAAGCTTAATCTTCCCAGACCACATGTTGGGCAACTGTCCTGGTATCTGACTTTATTGTAACATCATGCTTGTTAAAGAACAACTTTATTTCTGGAAAACTTTATTCTGAACAAATTATTTCTCTACCATTTTGCATGAAATCAGGGCAAAAGCTACTTGTCATGGTAGCAAATGACTCATTAAGGACTCTATTAGTGAAAATAATAGAGGGCATGCAACTTAATTACATCCCCCAAGTTCGAATTCTGGATGTAAGCACTCGCTTGACAGGGCCAAGTCCAGAGTCAAGTTTTTATAGAGGTTGTGCGTGGAGTGTCAGCCGTAACAGTCAGGGCTCCTCCACCCTACACTTATCTCTGAAGCAGTCACAGCAAGTGGACTTTGGAAAGCCAACAAATTTTATAAGTAAAACTAGTTTAATTGTAATATCACATTTATTTTTAGGCATTGGGAAAATTCCTTCTTTCCTTTTAGCCTTAGAATTTTCAGATTATTTAGTAGAAATGTCACAAAATATTGAGAGAAACAGGCAATGAGTAAAAATTTCAATTGCTGAGTTTTTGGTTTTTTCAAGTCAGCATCTCAATCTGTCCCTCTAGGTAGAGTGCCCTAGCACCACAGTGAACTGCAACCTCAAACTCCTGACCTCACGCGATCATCCCACTTCAGCCTCCCAAAGTGCTGGGATTACAGCTGTGAGACACTGTGCCCCACCTGAGATTTTTATACAAGTAACAGAACAGCTTTATATGCTCCTATTCTTTGCCAGGGGAGTTATTTCCCTGTAGAAACTTTATTACAAATAAAGGAAGATTTATTCAGTTACGTGTTTACTTGGTGGCCTGTCGGTCGCAGAAAGAAGGCAAATTTCCATAAATGATGGTTTATTATGACTTTCATACCTGTTTCCAAGTTGTAATTAAAACTGAATTACACCACCTCCATCCTTCTCTTCCACTGAAAGCTTAAGGATAGTAAGTAGACTGATCTTTTATTTTTTATTTATTTTTTATCTTTTATTCCAAAGAGATAATTTCAAATTTATGAAGAAAATGAATTAAATGACAGTTCAGCATTGGAGAGATTAGTACATGGTTAAAACTTCAGGACAGTGAGACTCATCTCTAGGCCAGATATATTTTCATAAATAGTTCTGTAGATGGTTAGGGCACTGGCCATATGTACCGGGGCTGGTAGGTTCAGATGTGGCCAGGGCTTGCTAAGCAACAATGACAACAACAACAAAATAGCCGGGCATTGTTGCAGGCATCTGTAGTCCCAGCTACTTGGGAGGCTGAGGCAAGAGAATCACTTAAGCCCGAGAGTTTGAGGTTGCTGTGAGCTGTGACGCCATGGCACTCTACTGAGGGCGACATAGTGAAACTCTGTCTCTAAAAAAAAAAAAAGTTCTGTAGAAAAAGCTTCCAGGGAGAGCAGGGATTTTTCCATAGTCTGTTTCACCTCTGAGTTTAAATATTCCCTAGGTTGGCCTTGTTAACTGGACTCAATCTGTTCTGCTGCTCCAATCTGAAGTAGGTCTATTTCCTTTTAAGCCACTGAGCCACAGGCACTGCCCTCTTTTTTTAAAATTTAAATACCCTGAGGCTAGGCACAGTGGCTTATGCCTGTAATCCCAGCACTCTAGGAGGTTGAAGCTGGTAAATTGCCTGAGTTCAGGAGTTTGAGACCAGCCTGAGTCACAGTGACACCCGGCTCTAAAAATAGCCAGGCATTGTGATGGGTGCCTGTAGTCCCAGCTACTTGTGAGGCTGAGACAAGAGAATCACTTGAGCCCAAGAGTTTGAGGTTGCTGTGAGCTATGACACCATGGTACTCTACCAAGGGTGACAGCTTGAGATGTCTAAAAAAATAAAAAAATAAAATAAATAAATTAATTAAATGCCCTCCATTTTAAAATATTGGCAATTCACATAAAAACTCTAGAGACAGGGTGGTGCCTGTGGCTCAAAGGAGTAGGGCGACAGCCCCACATATGCTGGAGGTGGTGGGTTCAAACCCAGCCACGGCCAAAGACTGCAAAAAAAAAAAAAAAAGTAAAAAACATAAAACTCTAGAGACATTGTACTCCACCTACAGATTGGCTGAGGCCAGAGGGTGTGAGGTGGGAAATAGATGCTCTGGAGTGCTGTTGATGGGACGTGAGGTGGGGCCACCTCTGTGGAGAGCCACTTGGCAATGTCTATCAAAATTAAAAATGTGTGCCATCCCTGTCTCAGGGATTCTGCCTCTATGAAATTACCCCCCAATAGGCCTGCAAAACTGTGAAATCACCTGTGCACAAGGACACTCACTGTAGCACACATCTAATCGTGACATACTCGAGACAATCTAAATGTCCATCGAAAGGAAACTGAAATAACTCACAGCACATCATACAGTGGGATGTTCTACGGACACAGGGATGAAATGGAGCTGCCTGTGGTCCTGACACGCTGAGTCCTGCTAAGTCCAGCCGACTGCAGAACAACAGTTTATGTTGGATGCCAGTTTTTGGAGATGGGGCTTGCTATGTTGCCCAGGCTGGAGCGCGGTGATTATTCACAGACACGATCATAGCCCACTGTAGCCTTGGTCCTGGACCTGTGGGCTCAAGCGATTCCAGTCTCAGACTCACAAGTAGCTGTGTGCAACTGTATCTGGCTTATTTGTTCTTTTCCTTTTTCTTTCCTTTTTTTTTTTTTTTGAGACAGAGCCTCACTTTGTTGCCCTTGGTGGAGGGCTGTGGTGTCATGGGTCACAGCAATCTCAAACTCCTGGGCTCAAGTGATTCTCTTTCTTCCCTCAGCCTCCTGAGTAGCTGAGGCTACAGGCACCCACCACAATGTCTGCCTATTTTTTTTTTAGAGAGAGGTCTCGCTACAGGTCAGGCTGGTCTCAAACTTGTGAGCTCAGGAAATCCACCTGCCTTGGACCCTAGAGTGCTAGGATTACAGTGGTGAGCCATGGTGCCCGGCTTTGTTCTTTTACTTTTAATTTCTTAAATTTAATTTTTTAAAAAATTTCAGATTAATGTGAGAGCCCACCTTTGGCTTCTGACAGACACATGTGGGCTTAGATTCTGGCTGCTGCTTATGGGTCAGGTAAATCTTCCCTGACTTCTGAAGTTAATTTTTTCTCCTCAGTCTTAAGCAGGTTAGGTTACAATGTTTGCATTTGTTAGGTAAGGTCCCTGTTGTAGTTGTGTCTGGCACCCAGGAGGTGTGCCATGTCCCCTTACATTTACAGGATAAAAATGAAACTGAAAGCAAGACTCGTCTCTAGGAAGGTGAGTGATATTTGAGAGCTGTTGGAAGGTTCTTCACTTTTCACTGTATACCCTCTGTTACTTTTTTTTTTTTTTTTTGGAGACAGAGTCTCACTATGTCACCCTCTGTAGAGTATTGTAGTGTCACAGCTCACAGCAACCTCAAACTCTTGGGCTTAAGCAATTCTCTTGCTTTAGTGATTCTCAGCTACTTACTTTCCCAAGTAGCTGGGACTACAGGCACTCACCACAACACCTGGTTATTTTTTGTTGTAGATGTCATCATTGTTAGGCAGGCCCTGGCTGAGTTCAAACCCACCAGCCCTGGTGTATGTGGCCGGTGCCCTAGCTGCTGAGCTACAGGCGCTGAGCCCACGCTCTGTTACTTTTTGAAGTCTGTTGCATGTGTATGCATCATCTATCCGAAAAAATATCAAAACAGTATGGGAAGCTAATTAAACATTTAAAAAACTCTGAGTAGCCCAGCACTGAAGGGGCCCCTAATTAGCAGATAGCAGGGTCTGTAGGTTACCAGCCTGCAGCCTCTGCTCGGCAGAGCAGGAGAGAACTTGTGACTCTCTCTGTGAGTGTAGTTAGTGCAGCTCAGCCTTCCTCTAGGTCAGTTGTTCTCAACATTCCTAAGGCTGCGACCCTTTAATACAGTTCCTCATGTTGTGGTGACTCCCAACCATAAAATTATTTTCATTGCTACTTCCTAACTGTAATTTCGCTACTATTATGAATTAGAATGTAAATATCTGATATGCAGGAGACCCTGAAAGGGGTCGGGACCCACAGGCTGAGAACCGCTGCTCAAAGCAGTCGTTCAGTGAACGCTCCTATGTGAGTGGGCACACGTCCTCACCTGTCACTTCTCTCATTCTGCTTTCTTTTATTCTAGACTTCCCTCTACTGTGACCGAAACCAGTCTGCCCCCACAACTCTTGTTCACTTCCATTTCCTCTGCCAGCCCCCACCCACCATAAAGACATGCCTAGGTCACCCGGGGTCAGGCAGAACTGGGGCCCCACGTTTGGCTTCTGCCCACGCTTGAGTTTAGATTCTGGCTGCTGCTTATGGGTCAGATAAATCTTCCCTAAGTTCTGAAGTTAATTTTTTCTTCTGTAAAATGGAGATAAGAAGGCTTACTTGGGAGAATTACTGTTAGATTAAAAATTATATATTGTTTTAATAGAACCCATATACATATATATACACACACACATATATATGGGTTCTACTGTATATATGTATAGGTTCTATACACATGCACAGTAGAACCCCTGTCAGTGACCACCCAAGGGTCTGTGACAAACTGATCAACATATGGAGGTGGTCAACATAAGGAACTAGGTCTGCTGTACTGATGCGTACATGTGGTGCCTGTCCAGTCTATGCAAATTAGGTCAGCTTAGGGAGGTGGTCATTGTAGGGAGGTGGTCAGCTGTGGAAGTTCCATATATATGAGTTTATATATAAAGTGCCCTTAAAAAGATGTTCAGTCCAAAGCTTTTTAAGTGTAAGTGAGCAATAGCAGTTGATTTATTCTCAAAGTCTCAAATAGTCACCTGTCTATTATCAAAATTAGTGTTTAGGGGCGGTGCCTGGAACTCAGTGGGTAGGGCACCAGCCAAATACACCCAGGCTGGAGGGTTCCAACCTGGCTTGGGCCAGCTAAACAACAATGACAACTGCAACAAAAAAAGTAGCCAGGCACTGTGGCAGGCACCTGTAGTCCCAGCTACTTGGGAGGCTGAGGCAAGAGAATTGTTTAATTCCAAGAGTCGGAGGTTGCTGTGACGCCACGGCACTCTACCCAGGGTCACAGTTTGAGACTGTCTAAAAAAAAACCCCCCAAACAACAAATTAGTGTTTAGATTCATCCATCACAACATCGTGTAAGTAATTAATACCATATTTTAATTTTAGCAGAAATTAAAATGGTAAAGCCAGAGGAACAAAGCTCAAATGAAGAGGGTTTAAATATTAACAAAAAGAACTTGTTTGCTGCTGGGGAGGGAGCAGGTACCCAGAGGCTCAGCTGGACCTGGGAGCAGGAGCCATCCCGGGAGTCCCCTGGGTGCTGGCACCCTGGGACTGTTAAGGTTAAGTGTTGTTAATTAAGGCCTTGCTCCCCAAGGCAGTGAAAACAATATGGGCTGCAAGTGGCTGTGTGTGTGTGTTTAGCAGAGTTACTCTGGAGAGAATTTTGGAAATTCTCCAAGGATTTCAGAATCCATCCTGAGAACAGAATCTGAGAATTCCACACTTTAGAAATCTCCCTTGCGCCTCTCCAGACTGCCAGCTGCTATTATTTTAATTACAGGCAAAGAACATTAACAGGGCACATCAAAGGCAGCCAAGAGAGAATATTCCAGAAGAGCCAGAAAGGGCTTGAACTGACAGCCAGGGCAGGTCTTGCTCACGGCATCGCCTTGGTGGAGAGAGCGGAGGTCGCAGGTGTCCTCAAACTAGGCCTGTGGGCAGCATGGCCCGCACAGGACATTTATCCGGCCCGCTGGGTGTTTTTGCCGCCGCGGCTGCCTGTCCTGCTCAGCAGCCGACTGGTCCTGGACCCCACAGTCTGGCCCTCCAGCGGTCTGAGTGACAGTGAACTGGCCCCCTGTTTAAAAAGTTTGAGGACCCCTGAGGGTCCGCAGGTGTGTAGTGAAGGACTAATTCCAGTCTGGACCGGCAGCCACGCGCTCCTATAGCGAAGCCGTTCTCACCAGTTTTCACCTGCCAGATCTGCTGACCTTTCAAAATAAAAGGTCATTGACTAGCCTGAAAAAGAAAAAAAAAGGCTGGAAATACCCATCTCCGTTCACCATGTCCACAAGCGATTCTGGACTCGGTTTCCCGGGTCAGCGCCGCGGGCTGGGCAGGCGGCTGAGCCTCGCCCCCAAGTCTGACTTCTCAGCACAGCTCCTTCCAAGGCGACCAGGGCGGTTCTCCGAGACCCAGGGGCTCAGTCTCAGCGAAAATCTCTCGCGGGTGTGAAATGAGGTCCGACGGTGGGTGTCTGGGGCTGGGCTGCCCTCCACGTCTGGGGTTCGGGCACCTGCGGAGATGAAGCCCCCAGCCCCCGGGACAGGAGGACAGACCAGCCCTGAATCTGCTTGGAAAGTGCCCAGCTCCGAGCTTCACGGGCACTTCCTTTCTCAAAAACAAGTTCCTCATTTGGTCTTTTCAATGACAGTAAAACAGGGATCAGAAACTGTCACTGTTTGTTCAAAAGCAGAAGCTAGAATCATTTCAAAGAAAGTGTGAGCAAAGCTGAAACCGAAACCCCCTTTCACCTGCCTGCCAGGGCCTTCCAGCCCCTCACCCAGAGGGCGGTTTTGTAACCACAGACGTGTCTCTAGCTCCTGTCCTAAATTAAGGTGTAGCTCACGGTTTTTGATATTAATCGTCTTATGGGCACCCAAAATAGACTTTAGCGGCTTGTTGAAGATTCTGGCCTTTCTGCAGCGTGTACCCATCCGTGTACTTCTGAGAGCTTTATTCTTATTCAGTAATTAGACTAACTTACACTATTAATCAAAATTTTCTATGAAATAACCCAAATTTCAATGCAAAGTACAGAAACGTGTGGTATACAGATGTTTTTTTCTTTTAAGAAAATTTTATAACTTTTTTGGGCTCCAGAATCAGGTCGAAAAAAAAAATTCAACCTTAAAAACAAACAGTGATAACAACAAAACACTATTGGAGCTTCCGTCCATTCCTCATGACCGCGGTGGCCCACCTGGCACTCACTTCAACACACGGTTCACATTTCAAACGTGGCCAGTGTGGTCTATCACATCTGGAATCCAGCACTTTGAAGGCAGAGGCAGCTTGAGGCCAGGAATTAGAGACCAGCCTGGGCAACTTAGTGAGACCTCATCTTTATGAAAAATAAAAAAAACTAGCGTGGTATTGTGGTATGCAGCTGACATCCCAGCTACTCAGGAGGCTGAGGCGGGAGGATGACTGGAGCCCAGGGGTCTGAGGCTGCAGCTGCGACGGTGACACTGCACTGTAACCTGGGAGACAGAGTGAAACCCGTCTCTTAAAAGTTGGTGATAGAAAAGAAATAAAAATGGAGAGGATGTTTGTGGCACTTTCATCTTTTCCTTAGCCGTTCCCTTTGCCTGAAACACCCTTTTCTTATTTATTTTTATTTTTATTTTTATTTTGGAGACAGAACTCTGTTGCTCCAGGCTAGAGTGTTGTGGTATCAGCCTGGCTCACAGCAACCTCAAACTCCTGGGCTCAAGTGATCCTCTTGCCTCAGCCTCCCAAGTAGCTGGAACTACAGGTATCCGCTGCAGCACCCAGCTAGTTTTCTTTCTTTCTTTCTTTTTTTTTTTTTATTAAATCATAGCTGTGTACATTAATGCAGTCACGGGGTACAGTGTGCTGGTTTTATATACAATTTGAAATATTTTCATCAAACTGGTTAACACTGCCTTCATAGCCAGGTAGTTTTCTATTGTTAGTAGAGAAAGGATCTTGCTCTTGCTCAGGTTGGCCTTGAACTCCTGAGCTCAAGGGATCTACCTGCCTCAGGCTCCCAGAGTTCTGGGATTATAGGTGTGAGCTACTGTATCTGGCTGACTCTTTTCTTATTTCTAAGTGATCTTCTCATTCAACAAGGCTCAATTCAAATATTACTTTCTATCATAAACACTTTTATATCTGACTCCAAATCTCAGATTTGCTTTCTTATTTTTGTCTCTGTGGCCATTTCTTTTTAAAACTAATTTCTTGTTCCTGTAGCCTCTTTCCCTCCTTCTCTCCCTCTTTGCCTCTCTCTCTCCCGCTCCTCTCCCTCCCTCTCTCCCCCTTTTCCTCCCTTCCTTCATTCCTTCCCTGAGCGTCTCACTCCATTGCCCTGGCTGGAGTTCAGTGGCATCTTCATAGCCCATAGCAACCTTAAACTCCTGGGCTCAGCTGACCCTCCTACCTCAGCTTCTGGAGTAGCTGGGGTATAGGTGCATGCCACACCTGGCTAATTATTCCTGTTTTTAGTAGATATGTGGTCTCCTCTTGCCTGGGCTGGTCTTGAACTTCTGACCTCAAGTGATGCTCCCTCCTTGGCCTCCCAGAGTTCTGGGATTAGAGGCATGAGCCACTGCATCTTAACACATATTGCTGATTTTTATTCTTGTAGTTTTATCCCCTGATAAGCTCTGAACTCCTTGAGCATATATGAAACATTTATACCTGTGATTCTTGTAACATGTACATTGTCTAATATATAGTGGATAAAACCCTGTTCAAGGGAGCCAATTTGGGATAAGGAATTGGTAGCTTAAAATGACCTAAAATGCTCTTTTCTTTCAAGTTACTAGCCCACACATTCCTGCTTTTCTAGATATGTCTGTCACTGTTCAAATGAGGCATGATCTGACACCTCATCTATTAAGCCATCTTCAAATGTCAGATTCTCACTTCTAACAACACTACAAAATTGTACGTTATTTTAAACTTTTCAAACCTCTTTTGTATTCAGTTCTCACGACAATTCTGTAAGGGTTTTAAAAGAGAAAACAGAAACCTAAAAGACATCAAGGACTTTGGACTGAAGCTTAGGTATTTTGAACTCTCAGTGTAATTCCATTTGATCCACAGCTTATTTTTTTTAACCTTTTATTTTAAAATAGTTTCAAGCTTACAGAAAAGTTCCAGCATAGTGCTAAGAACAGCACTATGGTTCACCCATATCTGTCCGGCAGTGTGGTGAAGGCTCGAGGTAGTTGCTGGAATAACTGAAGAGAACAAGAGCAAGTAAAGCTCTAGTAGGAAAGGAGCCTCATCCCAATGGTTTGGACAGAAAACCAGGCCCTGTCCTAGAGCTGGGGCGCAGGAGAGGGCAGTGCTGGGTCTGCACACAGTGCCTGAGGGTGGTCAGCTGCTGCTTGGAAGTTCCCAGAGCCTCCATCACTGCTCTGGGAACTTCCCCTAATGTACTCCCATCACAACTGGCATCTATCCGTCCACATCAGAAAGTCCCAGGACATTAGTCAGTCCTCCAAACAACCAGCTCCACAAAACACCCACCTGTAAGGTTTCTATCAGTGAGTAGCCCGTTCCTGTAACAACTCAGGCTGGCCAGACCCAAGCCAGTCCCCAAGCCTAGCTGTATCCACCCCCTGCTCACGTCTAACGACTCCCAACTGACTCCCACTGTCTACCTGACCACATCCGGCTTCGCCCTGCCCCGTACTCAGAGGACCATTTGGAAGTGAGTTACACACGTGTTCCTGAACACACCAGTGTGTGTCTCCCAAGAATAAGGATATTCACTGACATCTGTGATGGTGTGATCAAAATCAGGAAAGTCAGCATTGACATAATGCTTCAGTCCATACACTTAGGAATATTGTGCAGATTTTTCTAATACATCTTTTACAAATTATGACCTTTTTTTTGGATCACACATTACATTTTTATATCTCTTTAGTCTCCTTTAATTTGGAAGTGTTCACCATTCTTTTTATTTCATGATATTGACATTTTTTTTTTTTTTTTGCAGTTTTTGGCCAGGGGTGGGTTTGAACACGCTACTTTCGGCATATGGGACTGTACCCTACCCTTTTGAGGCACAGGCACAGCCCCATGATACTGACAATTTTAAAGTGTCCAGGGCATTTACTTTGTAGAAAGAACCTTAGATTGGTTTGGGATTCGATCCAGGCTGTACGTTGTGGCAGATTGCTCTGTTAAGAGTAATACTGGGTCCTTCTCATCCCATCACATCAGGGGATGTGTGGAAGCCACTTGTCCCATCCCTGGCAGTGCCTGCTAGGTCTCTCCACTATCAAATTACTTTTGTTCTGTTTTTATTTATGTCCAAGTGTTTTGTTTAAAAAGTCTGCAGGGGTTAATTATCATTCAGGTGACTGGTGTGCCCTAACTCAGGGCCTCCTGGACCTCCCTTGACTCCCACCACACTGAGGTGACCATCCTTTGCCAGGTGAATGCCTGTGCCACTGTCCTTGATTTCTGCCCCATTGTGAGCTCCATGGGCAGCTGGGATGCCAGTGGAGGGTGACAGATCTGTCCCGCACATTGTGTGTGTCCACCATGGACAGACCCCACTGAATAAATGCTACCCTTTTCCACCCTTTGTGTCACACTTGTTTTTTTCTTCTTTTAATAGATGTAGGGGTTATAAGCTGGATCCCAGTACAAGGATAAGTATTGTATTATGGTAAAGTCTGGCCTTTTAGTTTACCCATCACCCAAATAATGTATATTATATCCAATAAATAATTTATCATCTCTCACTCTCCCTTCTGCCTTTTTTTTTGAGACAGTGTCCCACTTTGTCACTCAGGCTAGAGTGCCATGGCAGTCAGAGCTCACAGCAACCTCAAAGCCTGGGCTCAAGAGATCTTTCTGCCTCAGCCTTCTGAGTAACTGGGACTACAGGTGCTGCTATGATGCCTGGCTAGTTTTTTTTTTTTTTCCCTTATTTTTGGTAGATATGGGGTCTTGCTCTTGCTCAGGCTGGTCTTGAATTTCTGAGCTCAAGGGAACTTCCTGTCTTGGCCTTCCAGAGTGCTGGGATCACAGGCTTGAGCCATCGTGCCCCAGCCTCTCTCTGTGCCTGGCCTCTCTCCCCTTTTAAGTCTTCAGTGTCCATTACCCTACTCGGGGTGTCCCAGGGTGGCCTTGCCTTGGCTCCCACTCCTTGGTGAAAAGGAGCCCAGGCTTACCTGGGAGTAGCTAGTGAGCTGTGTCAGGACACAGCAAATGGACAGACTCAGGTGCAGACCTAACCACATCTTCCTTCTTCCCCCACATGCAGACACTCTTCTCCCGTGCTAACGCCACTCTGGGCTCTGATTATGTGCAGACACTTGGCTCCACGTCTCCTCTGCCCACTGCTCCTAGCAGCACAGCGCCTTCCAGTCTGCCCTCCTGGGGACAGTGCAGGGAAATGACAGGGGTGGTGACGGTGACCATCTGGCTGCATACACCTGTTCCTCACCTTTTTCACCATCCTGCCCTTCACCTTCCACTTTCTTCCCAGGTGATTTTGGTTTAGTCATTGCTCATTTCTTGAGAGGGAACTCATCCCCTTTTTGGAAAGAAAACTGAGAAAAGGTGAGATTATTGTTTATTCCTCCTCAGTTGCAGAAAAGCTGACTCCATTATCCTGTTTCCAGAAGAAAGCAGAATGTAGAAGCACCCAGTCAGTAGTGTAGGTGCTGGTGAAGCTGGCGAATGCTGGACCAGCAGCTTGCTAGGTGTGCCGTGGACAGACACATGCATTGGCCGAAATACTGGACCGAAGACTCTCTGTGGTCCCCTCCAGCTCTGGGAGTTTATGCTTGGAAGATCAACTTAATTAAATGGAAATGTTTGTCAAAAATCCAAGGGGAGAGGTTTGCTCCAGATCTGCAATCCAGCCTTATTGTCCTAAGGAGGACGTGACATGAGGCAGTACAGCACCACCAGTGTGAGAGGACGCTGCTGCCCTGTGTGGTTATGGAGCAGAGACATGGAAGCTGACCACACAGGGCCCAGGCGTATTTCTCTGTTACTGAAAAACATCTAAAAATTCCATGATCTCATTTTCTCACATTTCTATTCAGTCCTATGAGAGCTTAAAGGGAACCCCTCCTTTCCTCCATTACAGGAAGAGGTAACTGTGTATGGAAGTCTTACAATTTGACCTGTGACACGGAACTGAACTGGGAGTGCCTGTCAGTCTCCAGTGCCCAAGACCGTGTCTTGCTGCAGAGAAATGAGTCTAACTGCTTTTCCTAGATTTCCTCACACCACAAGAGAAAGTGGGCGCTCTTGGTCACAGACCATGATGAAATTACAAAGCCCGAGTAATGAAACCTTATGATTTGAGTTGTCCAGCCAGTCATGGAGGTCAATGTGCAGCAATGGAGCTACTTGCAGTGAGGATGGCTCTCTTTTGGGGACTACACTAAGGACAGGAGAATAGCAAACAGGACGCCAGGACAGTCCTGCCACCCAGTAAGGTGACCAGCCCAGGGCATCAGGACACTCCCTGCTGTCTAGTAAGGTGACCAGTCCAGGGTACCAGGTCAGTCGCCACTGTCCAGTAAGGTGACCAGCCCAGGGCACTGGGACAGTCCCTGCTGTCCAGTAAGGTGACCATCCCAGGGAATCAGGACAGTTTCTGCTATCCAGTAAGGTGACTAGCCCAGGGCACTGGGACAGTCCCTGCTGTCCGGTAAGGTGACCAGCCAAGACGCTTCCCAAGTAAAACAGAGCAGGAAGTCACAGCAGATCGTGCCATTTCCGTCACTGTAATTACTGGCCTTACAGTTTTAATACATGGCTGCGACAAAATAAGAGGTAGATGGTAATTTATGCAACAGATCGTTGTTTCGTAGTGAGCAGCGCAGGCAGGTGGCACTAAGCAATCGGCCCAACTTTCTTAGTCTGTGAGGTGAAGGGGGCTAAAGGCGTTACTAATAGGCAGAGCCTAAGAAAGCAACATTTTAACTGTGGTCTATTTCTCTGCCCCTCTCTTCAAGCCAGTTCTATCGCAGTAAGGAAGGATTAGAATTAGGCCAGGAACAGAGGGAAAAGGAATTGCTGCATTAAGACCAAAGAACCTGCAAAGTCTCGGTTGCTCAGAAGCAAAGTCAGCTGCTGTTCTACTGGAAGCGGGAGGGGAGGGCGGTTCACAGAAATGAAAAAAGGAAAGAAGTATTTCTCAACAAGTCCACTCCGTGCGGGACGGGGTTAAAGTGAACTGTAACTTCAGAGTCTGCGTTCCTCAGAGGCCGTCGTACCGCGGGTGACATTCTCTTTGCTAGAGCTCCACCACGCGGCCGCCCAGTTCGCAGGTGCGCGTCCGGGACCGCAGAGGAGGCTCCGGAGAAAGCCGGGCGAGCAGAGCGCCCCAGGGTGGTGAGGGCCAGCGGAGCGCCCCAGGGTGGTGAGGGCGGAGCGCACGGGGGGTGGAGGGAACGCAGGCGCAGACCCGTGTGCGGGCAGGGCGCTCGCTTCTCCCTGGCCTCTGGTTTGGTCACCTTCTTTCCTGGTCTGGACTGTGCTCGCTCTGTGATTGTGTGGCCCCATGTGGTTTGAGTCATCCATTTTCTCCTTGTCTCCAGTCTCCTTCGTCTTCCCAGACTCTGGTCCGCTGGTCACATCTTGGTCTCAGCGCTAACCTGGCTGTGCTGCCCCTTGGACCACTAGCTGAGGGGCCGTCAGCTCCTGGAGAGCAGTCACACAGCGACACAGGGACACAGCTGACATCACCGCACAGCTGCTCTCAGGCCACGGCTGAGCCCCCAGTTAAGGTCAGGTGCTTCTGACTAACAGGCAGCAGCTGCTCCAAAGATCCTCCTCTGCTCCAAAGCCTCTTTCCACCCCAACTCTTCCTACACCCAGCAGATAGGACTCTGCCCGCTTCACTAAGCAGAGCTGAGGGCGGGGAGTGAGGGCTGCACTTGCCCTCCTCACTTCAACACTAGCTCACGGGCATTCGAACTTCCCCTTCTGTGGGGAAGACCTGCACTCAAGGCTTCCCCACCCCACCCGCAGACGCAGACGGGATTGATCCTGTGAACTCACTGACTCTGTTTTAATCAATCATCTCTCCCTCCCTCCTCTTTTACTTGAGAAAATAAACAGAGCAATGGTTTATATTATCAAAAATGAAAACAAAAGCAAAACTACATTGCCATTTTTGTGTCTCTATGTAGAAGCTAAAGAAACCAACTAAGGACAATTTATAGAAATAAAGACCTTCATTGGAAAGACACTGGTGTCCCTCATGGCATAGCAGAGAATGCTAAGCAGGCAGGCCTCCGAGGGCAGAACCCACAGGGTGACTGAAAGCCAGAATGTGGACTTTCAGGGCAGTCAGTGCATATGCACAAACCAACTCCAACAGCCTCCCTCCCTCAAGTTCAACTCCCCGGCAAGTTCAGCTCCCAGGAAGGGAATGGCCTGGCCTGGCCACATGTGCGGAGGACGTCGTGATGCTCTCCCCATCGCCTTCTATCAGGTGGGCTTCAGGGAACATGGCTTTGCCCTTGTCTGGCTTGATTTTTCTACAGCAGTGAACACTGATGAGCATTTTCTCCTCCCAGAGTCCTTTTCCTTTGTTTCTGTCCCTTAAAAAAAAAGCACTCCTTTTTAGTCTCTGTTTTAGGTTTCTTTTTTCTGCGAGAACAGTAAATGTTGTCTTCTCCGTTGCTCTCAGATTCTTCCCAGCTGTGTGGCTTTAACTTCCAACACTGTTACATCACAACTTGTACTTTCTGCCAAACCTTTCCTTAGAGTTTAAGTCTGAAATCCATGCTTGAATTTCCAATAAAATTCAGTGTATCTTAAAATGAACTTCCAGGCTTGGCACAGTGGCTCATGCCTATAATCCCAGCACTCTGGGAGGCTGAGGCAGGTGGATTGCCTAAACTCAGGAGTTCAAGGCCAGCCTGACCCCAGCCTTGTGAGAGTGCCTTAAATTTTTTTTTTTTTTTGGCTGGGGCTGGATTTGAACCTGCCACCTCCAGCATTTGGGGCCGGTGACTTACTCCTTTGAGCCACAGGCACCATCCGAGAGTGCCTTAAATTTGACAGTACCTGGATTTGTCATTATGTTGTTGTGCTGGAAGTTGAAATAGTCTGACATATGAGTTAGGCCAGTGTAACAGTGAAAGAGAGTGTGGTTTGAAAGTTAAGGGCCCCTGTGAAAGAAAATTACCTTGCCATCCATGCTGAGAAGTTTTGAAATAAATTACAGGCAGTATAACAAAACCGCCATGGAAGTAGGGCCCAGAGCTGAATCCCCAGAGCAAAGTTTCACATGTAACAAACTTTGAACGAATCTTGGTTGGATGAATTAATTTCAACGCACTCATCTGTGAGAACCAAAGGTCCTCTAAAGAAACACATAGGTGAGAGTCAGAATTTTGTCTAGTTGAGACCTCTCTTGGCTGACAGTCCGTATTTCCTGCTAGCAAGAAAGTGTGTCACATGCCATCTGCCTTTCCTGAATGTGTCTATAACATAAAGTACTATCAGTTTCTTACTCTCCAACACCAGTTTCTCACTGATATTATTAAATTTCAAGGTCACTTTAGAGAACATTCTGATGTCTATCATGTCTTTGTTTGTTTGCATGTGTGAATACTCAGAAACACGATTTTCCCTAATTATCTAAACATATTTAAACCATGTTTACTCACGACCACCAGAGAAGACTGATACGTGAATCAGAGGGTCAGTGCAGACTGACCTGCAAACAGAGCACAGACGTGTCAACACGGTGTCCCCCTTCTGCCAACGTCTACCACACTGTCTCCATGTGGGGAGAATCAAAAGACTTTATGGTCTGTGCCACTGTGCCTGGTACCTGGAGCACCTGTTTTCATAGTGTGGTTTAACCGTCAAATTAATGTGAACGTCTGTGCTTATCAGATTCTGTCCCCCAGGAAGTGCTGGAGGCCCACACCACTCAGACTGGGCTCTCCAAATCCCCTTTCACAGGTAACAAAACAGAACACTCCACTCTGTCTGCAGGTTCTTTATTTTTATTTATTTATTTATTTTTTAAGACTTTTTAAATTAAATCATAAACACATAGGTCATGTATACATTAATGCATTTATGGGGTCCTGATTTCATATAGAATTAGGAATGCTTACATCACACTGGTTAATAGATACCTCATCTCGCTTACTTAATTATTGTGTTAAGACATTTATACTCTATACTAATGATCCGACATGTACCCTTGCACCATAGGTGTGATCCCACCATTCACCCTTCTTCTATCTGACCTCCCCCCTCCCATTCTATCCCCCCCTTCTCCCTTCTTCATCTTGGGCCATAGTTGTGATCTATTCTTCATAAGAAAGTGTGAGTGATTGTAAATTGGTTTCATAATAGTACTGAGTACATTGGATATTTTTTCTTCCATTCTTGAGATACTTTACTAAGTAGGATATGTTCCAGCTCCATC
>CAUYTI010026971.1:0-14503 GCA_963575145.1 Galago senegalensis
TGTGGTCCCAGCTACTTGGGAGGCAGAGGCAGGAGACTCGCTTGAGCCCAGGAGTTGGAGGTTGCTGTGAGCTGTAATGCCACGGCACTCTGCCCAGGGGGACAGCTTGAGGCTCTGTCTCAAAAAAAAAAAAAAAAAAAAGTTGCTAATTTAACTCAAATGCACTGACTTAAATTTGTGCATAATATAGTATTCTATGATTTACAGCATTTTAAATGTCTTACTGCCTTAGACATTCAGTATAAATCTGAAAGATGCTGAACAACTCTGGTTCTATTGAGAGATTAAGTGCCTGATGGCAGAAAGTGATCAAGTGCTTGAATTTCAACTCAAATCATCTGACTTCCAAAGTTTTATTTTATAATATGTTTCTTCCTTGACATATCATCATGTTTTAAGACAGTACTGTGCTCCTTCCTTCCTAATTATATGTACTTTTAAAGATTTTGAAATATTATATAAAATAACATGCCCCTCTCTTCTAAATGTAGTAGCTAATGTAATTTATTTTATTTCTTTTTCTCATATATCAGCTATATTTTGTAGTCTTTTATTCCTAGCACCAGAAAAGAATGAAAGGAAATCTGAGATCTAAATATTGAGTTTTACATGAATAGTTTTTGAAAAGCATTTTATATTTCATGCTTGTTTTTATTTTAAATATTGAAACAAGACAGATTTTGCTCATACTCCTTAGCACATGTAGGACCTTGCTCATCTCAGCATTGAATCTGCCCATTGGAATATCCTCATGGTGCTGCCTTCCTCCTTTCTCCTGTTCCTTTGTCCTCTTCTATGCTTTTAATTGTTTTTCTCCTCCTTTCTCAATAATTTCTGGCTCTAAGAAGAGAATATACCTTGAACTGTAGGGCCTACCAGACTCCATTTTATGAAGTATATTTTTCTACTTAGTTTTAAAAAATATTCCTTCTCCAGTAGTCCTACTTATCCGAGTTTTTACTTAGTGCAATTTTAGTTACCTACCTGTGGTTTGAAAATATTGTAGGGAGAATTCCAGAAATAAACAACCGATAAGTTTTAAATTACATGCCGTTCTGAGTAGTGTGATGAAATCTTATGCTTGTCTAGCACTGTCCCACCTGGCCCAGCGGGGACATGAATGATCTCTTTGTCATACCTGTGCTGTAGGCACTACTTGCTGTATAGTTTTTCCAATAGTATAAATCACTTCTTTTGCTTAAGACTCAACTTGGTCTTTTGATATAGTTGGCTGCATAATATATAATGAACTGTGAATGTTATCATATTATAGTTTGTTGATTTGCTTATTGTCAAATCTAAAATCTGATTTTTTTGGCAGATATGTAGACTTGTGATGGTCATTTGGCGTTTTATGTTTTGGGCAGCGTGACTTTAAATCTACATAAACTTCTCTGCCTTTTGCCTCTGCTGTGTTCATAGATTCCAGGAGGGCTTCGTGTATGGACCTCAAGCGTTGGAGGTAGCAGACTTTTCAGCAGAAGGTAAAGCAGAGTGTTGCCTTCTGGTGTCATTGTGTGTGTGTGCTGGGGTGGGTATGTGATAGGTGAGAGCTTGTGTCATTACAAAATAATTAAAAATGATACATTCATTTTCATACAATTTTAAACCAAGATATACCTGCATAATTTTAATCATTACTACAATATAGAAAACTTTAGGTAGAACTTTCTTTGCCATTAACAAAGAGTATGAGCGATTAAGCAAAGAGTATTAGTATAATGCACAATATATATCGTGTAATTTTCTCAGACCTGGCTTCTCTATGATTTCTTCCTGGGAACTTGTCCAAGTCATTATTCGTATGTTGTATTATTCCCTGCTGTTCCTTTTACTGAAAGATTGCTTTGTAATAAATAAAGAGGCAGCCTAATCCATGACTCATGACTGGAGGGTAGACATTCTTGGTATAAGTTCCATGTGCCAGAAATGTTAGTTTCCAATATGCTAATTATCTCTCTTCACAACTTGTTAATATACTCTTCTCTCAAGTTAGTTCTTGTTTCAGTAGAGAAATAAACACATCCCACATACTTGTAAAATATGTTTTTATAAAGACCTTCTTAATGAGTTGCTTTTTAAGAAAATTTGAGTAGAGATCTGAAATTCTGACATACGTACCTTCCCTGGGTAATGTTTCTTTTCTTTTATTATTATTGTTTTTGAGACAGGGTCTTAGTCTATGCCCTGGGCTAGAGTGTGGTAGTATCACCATAGCTCACAGCAATTTCAAACTCCTGGGGTCAAATGGTCCTCCTGCCTTAGCCTCCCAAGTAGCGAGGACCATAGGTGCCTGTCACAATACGTGGCTAGTTTTTGGTTGTAGTTGTCATTGTTGTTTGGCAGGCCGGGGCTGGATTTGAATCCGTCAGCTTTGGTGTATATGGCTGGCACCTTAGCTGCTTAAGCTACAGGCACTGAGCCATAGGCCTGATATTTTTAAAAAATAGAAATATTTAGCCATTATGTGCCAGATACTATGGATAACACTTTCTGTGAAATTATGCAACAGCTTATGAACTTTCTTCAGATAGTTTCATAGAGGTTTTTTTTGTTTGTTTTTGTTTTTTTGGGTTAGAGTGCCATGGTGTCATAGCTCACAGCAACCTCAAATTCTTGGCCTCAAGCTATCCTCTTGCCTCAGCCTCCCAAGTAGCTGGGACTACAGGCCCCTGCTATAACACTCACCTATTTTTTGGAGAGATGGTATCTTGGTCTTGCTCAGACTGGTCTCAACTCTTGAACTCAGGTGATCCATCCACCTTGGCCTCCTAGAGTGCTGGGATTATAGGTGTGAGCAGCTGGAACTGGCTTTCATAGAGGTTCTTTTTTTTTTTTTTTTAAACGATCTATAGTAGCCAAGATAATATTGTACTCTTAGACATAAAGGTAATAACATAGCTGGCTTTTAAATAATTTCTTTTTTTGAGACAGAGCCTCAAGCTGTCTGCCTGGGTAGAGTGCTGTGGCATCACAGCTCACAGCAACCTCCAACTCTTGGGCTCAAGCGAGTCTCCTGCCTCCGCCTCCCAAGTAGCTGAGACCACAGGCAGCTGCCACAACGCCAGGCTATTTTTTGGTTGCAGCCATCATTGTTGTTTGGTGGGTCCGGGCTGGATTCGAACCCGCCACCTTAGGTGTATGTGGCTGGCGCCTTAGCCACTTGAGCCACAGGCACCAAGCCTAAATAATTTCTGAATGGAAATTAGAGGAATGGTTTTCATATATCTCCTGTAAATCATATTGGTTTAGATATTAAGTAGGTGCAAATTATGCCTTATATTTAGGATGTCTATCTTATATGTAGTTGGATAATATGTACATGCATTTATTAAATTTCTACAGTGTGCCCAACACAGGATCACTCTACAGAGAACAAATTTCACTGTTTCCCCCCCCCCAACATCTTTTTTTTTTGAAGTTTTGTCTGGGGCTGGGTTTGAACCCGTCATGTCCAGTATATAGGGCCAGTGCCCCACTCCTTGAGCCAGAGGTGCCGCCCTTTCCCCCACTTCTTATTCAGAGAAGCTACTTTTAACTAGAAAAAGATGAGTTTCAAGATGTTTTTGAGATAAATGACAATTTTACTTCCTAAGCACTTTTGTCTTTCTTTTTTTTGTGGGGGGAGGGACAGAGTCACACTGTGTTGCCCTTGGTAGAGTGGCATCACAGCTCACAGCAACCTCAAACTCTTGGGCTTAAGTGATTCTCTTGCCTCAGCCTCCCAAGTAGCTGCCCCCCTCCCCCCCCCCCAGCTATTTTCTGTTGTTGCAGCTGTCATTGTTGTTTAGCAGGCTCGGGCTGGGTTGGAACCCGTCAGCCCCAGTGTATGTGGCTGGCACCCTAACCACTGAGCTGTGGGTGCCGAGCCATCCTTTTGTCTATCTTCACTCTTTTCATTTTGAACGTACTTTCTACGTGGCAATAATAGTTTGGAAGTAATTTCTTTAAAGCCTTTTCATGATTCCTTTTAAGGCTAGTTGGCTGTTTTCATCACTGTTGAATGATGCATTCTTACATTTGTTTAGCTAATCTGATTGTGGTGTATTTTGTCCTTAACTGAGAATAGATTCTATCATGGCATAGGAAGATTCCCCCTCAGCCTTCCACATTGCCTCAGTTTCTATGAGAAAGATGAGCCTAAATGGGTGTTATAAAAATAGTTTTTAAAAATTGTCTTTATTTTTTAGAGCAGTTTTAAAAAACTGAGTAGAAAGTAAAGTTTCCATATACTCCCTACACTGCTTTCCTCAATTTTCCCTATTATTAACATCTTGCTTTACTATAATACGTTCATTACAATTGATGAACCAATATTGTTACATTGTTATAAACTATAGTCCACAGTTTACATTAGGGTTTCCTCTTTGTGTTGCATATTCAAAGGGTCTTGGCACATGTCCAGCGACATGTAATTCATCATCACAGTATTACACAGAATAGTCACTGCCCTCAACATGCCTAGTGTTTCATTTATTATTCATTCCTCTTTGCCTCCCTGAAAACTCCTGACAGCTAACCATCTCTATAGTTTTGCCTTTTCTAGAATGTCATATGGTTGGAATCATATAGTATTAGCATTTTGTATCATATGTTTAAGCTTTTGTATTAGCATTTTTAGACTGGCTTCTTTCACTTAGTAATATTCATTTAAGGTACCTCTGTGTCTTTTCATGCCCTAATAACTCATTTCTTCTTAGTGTTGAATAATATTCCATTGTCTGCACATACCAAATTAATTTATCCATTCACCTCCTGGATGATATGTTTGTTGCTTGCAATTTTTGACAATTATTAAGAAAGCTGCCATAGAGATTCATATTTAGGTTTTTGTGTGGCTCTAAGTTTTCAACTCTTTGGGTAAATACCAAGGATTGCAATTACTGGATCATATGGCAAGAGTTATGTTTAGTTTTGGGAAAAAACACCCAGCTGTCTTCCAAAGTGGGTATACCATTTTGTTTTCCCACTAGCAATGAATGAGCATTCCTATTGCTCCACATTCTTGCCAGCATTAGTGTTGTTAGTGTTTTATTTATTTTTTATTTTATTTTATTTTATTTTTTTGAGAAAGAGCCTCAAGCTGTCCCCTGGGTAGAATACCATGGCATCACAGCTCAAAGCAACCTCCAACTCCTGGGCTCAAGCAAGTCTCCTGCCTCAGCCTCCCAAGTAGCTGGGACCACAGGCTCCTGCCACAATGCCTGGCCATTTTTTGGTTGTAGCCGTCATTGTTGTTTGGTGGGCCTGGGCTGGATTTGAACCTGCCACCTTAGATGTATGTGGCTGGTGCCTTAGCTGCTTGAGCCACAGGCGCCGAGCCTTGTTAGTGTTTTAGAATTTAGTCATTGAGGCTCGGCGCCTATAGCTCAACCGGTTAAGGCGCCAGCCATGTACACCTAAGGTGGCGGGTTCGAATCCCGAACCCGGACCCGCCAAACAACAATGATGGCTGCAACCAAAAAATAGCTGGGTGTTGTAGCGGGCGCCTGTAGTCCCAGCTACTTGGGGGATGGAGGCAAGAGACTTGCTTGAGCCCAGGAGTTGGAGGTTACTGTGAGCTGTGATGCCATGGCACTCTACCCAGGGGGATAGCTTGAGGCTCTGTCTCAAAAGAAAACAAACAAAGAAAAAAAGAATTTACATTGTAATCGGTATGTAGTGGTGTCTCGTTGTTTTTTTTTTTTTTTTTTTTTTTTTTGAGAAAGAGCCTCAAGCTGTCCCCCTGGGTAGAGTGCCATGGCTTCACTGCTCACAGGAATCTCCAACTCCTGGGCTCAAGCAAGTCTCCTGCTTCAGCCTCCCAAGTAGCTGGGACCACAGGCACCTGCCACAACGCCCGGCTATTTTTTGGTTGCAGCCATTATTGTTGTTTGGTGGGTCTGGGCTGGATTCGAACCCGCCACCTTAGGTGTATGTGGCTGGGGCCTTAGCCGCTTGAGCCACAGGCGACAAGCCTCATTGTTGTTTTAATTTGCAGCCCTCTAATGATATGTGATGTTGAGCATCTTTTCTTAGGGTTATTTTACGTTCCTATATCTTCTTTGGGGAAGTGTCCATTCAGATTTTTTAATTAGCCTGTTTGTTTTCTTATTGTTGAATTATCAGCATTCTTTGCATATTTTAGATACCAGTCCTTTATCAGATACTTTTTTTTTTTTTTGAGACGGAGGCTCAAGCTGTCCCCCTGGGTAGTACTGTGGCATCACAGCTCACAGCAACCTCCAACTCCTGGGCTTGAGCGAGTCTCCTGCCTCAGCCTCCCAAGTAGCTGGGACCACAGGAACCCGGCCACAACGCCCGGCTATTTTTTGGTTGCAGCCGTCATTGTTGTTTGGTGGGCCCCAGCTGGATTCGAACCCACCAGTTCAGGTGTATGTGGATGGTGCCTTAGCTGCTTGAGCCACAGACGCTGAGCCCAGATACTTCCTTATAAATATTTTTTCTCAATCTGTGGCTTGTCTTTTTACTTTCTTAAAAGTGTCTTCATAGAGCAGAAGTTTTTATTTTTAATCATCTTTTCAAATTAAAAAAATTTAATTGATACATAATAATTATACATATGTGTAGGTAAATGTGATATTTCTTTTTACTGGTATAATGTTTAATGATCAAATCAGAGTAACTGGTATATCCATCATCTCAAACATTTATCATTTCTTTGTGTTGAGAACATTCAAAATCCTTTCTTCTAGCTACTTTGAAATATATAATAAATTATTCTTAACAGTTACCCTTCTGTGCTATGGAATACTAGAACCTATTCATTAACCAACATTTTCGTATCCCTCTCTCCCTCTATCCTTCCTAGACTCTGGTAACCACTATTTTATTCCCTAATAATATGGCATCGACTTTTTTAGCCTCAACATATGAATGAGAACATGTGATACTGACTTTCTGTGCTTATTTCACTTACAAGGTCAGACAGTTAACTTTGCCAGCTCATTGTAGAAAATGTGCTGCATACCTCATTGCTGAATATTAATTCAGTCATCTTCAAGATACTTATCATTGGTCGGCGCCAGCAGCTCAAGTGGTTAAGGCTCCAGCCACATACACCTAAGGTGGTGAGTTCGAATCCAGCCTGGGCCTGCCAAACAACAATGACGGCTGCAACCAAAAAAATAGCCAGGTGTTGTGGCGGGCACCTGTGGTCCCAGCTACTTGGGAGGCTGAGGCAGGAGACTCGCTTGAGCCCAGGAGTTGGAGGTTGCTATGAGTTGTGATGCGATGGTACTTTATCCAGGGGGGCAGCTTGAGGCTCTGTCTCAAAAAAAAAAAAAAAAAAAAAGATACTTATCCTTAGGAAGCCATGCACTTCAGATACTCCTAAGGATAAGTATCTTGAAGATGATTGTAGTAATGCACCCTTAAAGCAGTTTTGGAACTTTTTTCTGGAATGGCCATCAGAGCTGTCATTGTTAGAGGTCTGACAATTAAGTTTAGGAACTTATCTTAGAAAAAGTGCTGCATTCCTCATTGGTGAATATCATTATGGTCACTAGAAGGCCACGGGAAATACTTTGAAGGTAACTGCTGTGATATTCAGCAATGAAGTATGCAGACATTTTCTAGGATGAATTTGCAAACTTAATTGTCTGATCTCGTAATGTCCTTTGGGCTCATACATGCAGTTGCAAATATTGATAATAACATTTCATTCTGTTTTGTGACTGAATAATATCTCATTGTGTTTACTTATCACATTTTTTTAATTCATTCCTCTCTTGACAGATACTACAAGATGATTCTCTATCTTGGCTATTGTGATTAGTACTGTAATAAACAAGGGAGTGCATACTGATTTTCTTTCTTTTGGATATATACTTAGTAGTGGAACTGCTGGAGTATATGATATTTCTATTTTTAGTTTTTTGAGGAACTTCACACTGTTTTCCATAATGGCTATACTAATTTACATTCCCACAAATAGAGTGTAACAGTTTTCCTTTCTCTGCATATTTGCAAGCATTATTTTATTTTTCTTTCTTTTTAGTAATAGTTATTTTAACTGAGTGAGATGAATTGCATTCCCCTAATAATAGTGATGTTGGACATTTTTTCATATACTTGTTGGCCATTTGTGTGTCTTCTTCTTCTTCTTCTTTTTTTTTTTTTTTTGTAGAGACAGAGTTTTACTTTGTCGCCCTCGGTAGAGTGCTATAGTGTCACAGCTCACAGCAACCTCCAACTCCTGGGCTTAGGTGATTCTCTTGCTTCAACCTCCCGAGTAGCTGGGACTACAGGTGCCCACCATAATGCCTGGCTATTTTTTTCTTGCAGTTTGGCTGGGGCCGGGTTTGAACCCTCATCCTTGGTATATGGGACTGGTGCCCTACCCACTGAGCCACAGGCGCCACCCCTATATATTTAAAAAAATTTCTTTTATTAGAACTTTGTAGTTTTCTCTCTCTATATATATCTTATCTATATTTTTGTTAAATTTATACTTAAGTATTTCTTTTTTGGAAGTACTAACATAAATGGTATTTGTTTTTGTTTTTGTTTTTTGAGACAAGAGTCTCACTATGTCCCCCTCAGTAGAGTGCTGTGGTGTCACAGCTCACAGCAACCTCCAACTTGTGGGCTTAAGTGATTCTCTTGCCTCAGCCTCCCGAGTAACTGGGACTTCAGGTGCCTGCCACAATGCCCAGCTGTATTTTAGTACAGTTGTCATAGTTGACATAGCTGGCTTAGGCTGGGTTTGAACCCTCCAACCTTGGTGTATGTGGCTGGCACTGTAACCACTGTGCTACAGATGTCAATGTTTCTTTTCTGGTATATAAGAAAGCAATTGGGCGGTGCCTGTGGCTCAGTGAGTAGGGCACCAGCCCCATATACTGAGGGTGGTAGGTTCAAACCTGGCCCTGGCCAAACTGCAACCGAAAAATAGCCAGATGTTGTGGCAGGCGCCTGTAGTCCCAGATACTCAGGAGGCTGAGGCAAGAGAATCGCTTAGGCCCAGGAGGAGTTGGAGGTTGCTGTAAGCGTGTGATGCCACAGCATTCTACCAAGGGTAATAGAGTGAGACTCTGGCTCTACAAAAAAAAAAAAAAAAAAAAAAAAGAAAGAAAGCATTTGACTTAAAAATTTAAAATTTAAAAAATTTTTAAAATTATTATGGGTACATAGTAGTTGTATATCTTTATAGGATACATGTGATGTTTTGAGTCGGCATACTGTGTGAATTAATCAAATTATGGTAATTGAGTGACCATTACCTTGGGTGTTTATCATTTCTTTGTTTTAGGAACATTGTATTTCTACTTTTAGTTATTTTAAAATATACCCTCATTTATTGTTGATTATAGTCACTTTGTTACACTATCAAATATTGTTTATTCTGTTTAACTACCTATATTTTTGCACCCATTAACCATCCCCACTCACCACAACTGACTTTTTATATTTCAGTCTTGCCATACTTTTTTATTAGTGCCAAGAGTTTCTTTGTTGATTCTTTGGGATTTTCTCCATAGATAATTATGTCATTTATAAGCAGAGTTATTTCTTCCTTCTCAATCTGTGTACCTTTTATTTCCTTTTCTTGTCTTGTGTTAGTTAGAACTTCCAGTATGATATTGCTTAGGAGTGTTGAGAGCAGACGTCCTTTTCTTGTCCCTGACTTTAGTAGGAAACCACCTAGTTTCTCTCCATAAATTATGATAATCTCAATAGATTATTGTACACAGTAGTATAAAAAATGTAAAGTACTACTCAAATCAGATCATGAGAAGACTTCATTGCCGCCCCCCATTCCTTCCTTTTGCCTCAACTTCTGTGAAAGAGATGGCTGTATAAGTATTAAATGGATGGCTGTATAAGTATTTTAAATCAGTCGTTCTTAACCTTCCTAATGCCTCCTAATGCTGCGACCCTTTAATACAGTTTCTCATGTTGTGGTGACCCCCAATCATAAAATTATTTTCGTTGCTACTTCATAACTGTAATTTTGCTGCTGTTATGATTGTAATGTAAATATCTGGTATGTAGGATGTATTGTCATTGTTACAAAGGGGTCATGTCCCACAGGTTGAGAATTGCTAATTTTAAATGATGGATCAAGGGAGTTTTTTATGTAATAGTTTATATTTAGTAACTGTGTATTACTTTGTTCCTCTATTCCCTTGTGAACTTTTTTTTTGCAGTTTTTGGCCAGGGCTGGGTTTGAACCTGGCACCTCCGGCATATGGGGCTGGTGCCCTACTCCTTTGAGTCCACTCTCGTGAACTTTTATCGGCCAAAGACTACCTCAAAATAGTATTGCAAATATTGTAGTGCCCAGTATGCACTATAGGACACAAAAGTATTTGTTGAATGAAAAACTTAATTCTAGACTCTTACTATAAACTTCCATCTTCTTAGAAAAAGCAGACAGCCAATAACGTCAAGTTGTCTAATCAAATATGTGATTGTTAACTGCAGGGTATTATGTTGGCTACAAAGATATATGTGATAATGATACTGCCTCTCTGGAAATTAATTGTCTATATGAGAATTGTTAGTCTCATATACTGTTTTCCATTTTTACTGATAGATATTTGCTCCAAACTCCTATCTCTCTGTCCCTTTTTAAGCATTCTACTTGAAATGTCTATTTGTGCTCTTACTACACAGTCTCTAAAAAGTTTCAGTTTCGATGTAGGAACTGACATTTACAAGAGGCGACCTTAGGTGCTAGACACTGTGTTAGGTGCTTTATGTATGTAATCTCATTTATCTTCAGAATGATTTTCACATATCATTATTCCTAGTTTATGGATGCAAAAACCAATAGTATGAGAACATAAGTAACTTATTAGGTGTGTGACTTAGTATAATTGTTGTATGAGTCCATAGCCCAAGCTCTTTATATCTCGCACTATGGAAAATTTGTGAGGTGGTATATGATCAATGTTATGTGTATAGTGCAGACATATGCTTGGTGAATGTAGAGAAGTCAGCTTTGACCTCAGGCTAGGGTGTTCACAAAATTTCTGGAAAGCTTAATATGATCAGTAGGAGGATGCAGGAAAAGACAGATCAAGATCAGTTAATGTGCAAAAGACTGAGGGCCAAAACCAGTGAGTATTTTGTGGTTGATAGCATAAAAATTTCTACTGTTGGCTCGGTTCCTGTGGCTCAAGCGGCTAAGGCACCAGCCACTTACACCTGAGCTGGAGGGTTCAAATCCAGCCCGGGCCCGCCAAACAACAATGATGGCTGCAACCCAAAAATAGCTGGGTGTTGTGGCGGGCACCTGTAGTCCCAGCAACTTGGGAGGCAGAGGCAGGAGAATCACTTGAGCCCAGGAGTTGGAGGTTGCTGTGAGCTGTGATGCCATGGCACTCTACCCAGGACAATAGCTTGAGGCTCCGTCTCAAAAAAAATTTTTTTTTCTACTGTAATAGTAAAATGCAATAGAACAAAATTTACCTTTTATTTGTTTTTTATTTCTATTATTTTATTTTATTTTTGGAGATGAGGTTTCACTCTGTTGTCCAGGCTAGTGTGCAGGGGTATGCTCATAGCTCATGTAACCTCTAACTCCTGGGCTCAAGTAATGCTCTTGCCTTAGTCTCCTGAAGTGCTGGGATTACTGGCATGAATCACCATGCCCAGACCGCCAGCCTTTTACTTTATATAAGGGCCTCCTTTTCCCCCCATTTTTCTCTTAAAATAATTTCTCCTTGCTTTGCGTATGAGGTATTGAATATGAGAGACTAGATCACAGAACCATTGCACAAACTCCCAGGTTACCAATCCCTAAACTCATCTTTCCCCACTGGATTAGCGCATTCAGTGTAGCAGTCACCAAGGGAGCTAAAGCCTAGGGAAAAATGGAAGATGAAAGGAATCCTACCAAAAGGATTCTCTAAAAATCAAGCATATTTTATTTATCCCTTATCTATATCTCAGTTGGCTAAGAACTCTACAAATAGCCATTAACATAGTAAAGGCTGTGGAGTTACAAAGGTTTATAGGAGGCATCGTTGCTTTCAGTGAACTTAATGTTTTGTTGGGAAGACAAAAGTAAAGTAAAATAACTTAGAAACCGCTTAGTGGTACTGAGCACCAAGTAGTGCAATATTCATTGTAAGTGCTGTGGGATCCTTTTCCTTAAGTGGTGTTCTTTAGGGTTCTGTCCTCTCTCCTATTCTCAGAACTTCAATTTCTAAATATAGTAGAACCTCCATAGTTGACCCATTGACTACCTCCTTACAGTGACCTAATTTTCGTAGACCAGACATGCACCACATGTACTTGGTGGAAGTTCTTGTGTTGACCACCTCCCTGGTTGACCAGTTTGTTACAGTCCTGTGGGTGTGGAACTTACAGAGGTTCTACTCTACTCTCACAGGTCTAGGTCTAGCCCACATCTTCTAAGCTACAGATTTGTCCAGATACCTTTTGGCTATCTCCATTTAGACAACCCCATGGTACTCTCAACCACAATTTATCTAACACTTCCCCACAATTTATCTAACCACATTTATCTTTAACTCCATGTTGGTACCACTGTCACCCATTTTCTAAGTCAGGAACTTGGATTTATTCTTGCTGTTCTTTCTCTTGTTCTTAACCATGTGTTCTATTGACAACTGTTTCCTAATTATTGTATCTATCCTCTTCTTTTTATTCCCTCTGCCACCATCCTAATTTAGACCGTAGGCACCACTTAAATTATTAACAAAGTTGAGTGGCGCCTGTGGCTCGGTGAGTAGGGCGCCAGCCCAATATACCGAGGGTGGCGGGTTCAACCCAACCCCAGCCAAACTGCAACAAAAGAATAGCTGTTGTGGTGGGCACCTGTAGTCCCGGCTACTCCGGAGTCTGAGGCAAGAGAATTGCCTAAGCCCAACAGCTGGAGGTTGCTGTGAGCTGTGATGCCACGGCACTCTACCGAGGGTGACAAAGGAAGACTCTGTCTCTTAAAAAAAAAATCGTTACAAAGTCCTCGTAAGCAGTCTCCCTGTACTATTGTCATACTCCAAACTAGTCACAAAAACAGAGATTGCTTAAAATCCTTACTTTTGTTCCTTGGACTGAAGTCTGGTCTCCTTAACGTGGTTTATGTGTCTGTTTCATCTGGCCATGCCCACTGCTGCTTCAGCTTTGACTTGATTTCCACTACTCTAAACCAGCTTCACTGGACCTCACATGTATTATACTCGTTTGCCTCTGAGCCTTGCTTGACACATGCTAGTCTCTTTTCTCAGAAGAGGCATATGAAGAAATGAAAATAATTGCTGTAGTGACTAAGTACAGATTCCAGAGCCAGACTACTTAGGTGTGAATCCTGGGTCTGCCACTTAGCTAGCTTTGTGATCTAGGGCAAGTTACATATCCTGTCTGCTTTCAGTGTCCTCATCTGTCCAATGGGGATGGTAATGTGTGTGGTACCTGCTTCATAGCTTGTTGTGGGGATTGAAAGAATTCATACAGTAGAGGCTCTCAGAGTGGTGCCTGCCATATAGTAAGTACCATGTAAGTGCAACTGTCATTATAACCCTTATTATAAATGTGTTCTGGTATTATTATATGTGTTCTGATAATATTAATTTTTGTTTCAAAGTTGATATAATTATAAATGAAAAAATACTGTTTTTCCTCATAAATTATGAGTTGACTGGTATTTTGCTCTTGGTTGGGTAGCAACTTTAGTTTCCTCATTTCTTTTTTTTGGGTGGCGGGTGCAGAATCTTACTCTGTTGCCCTGGGTAGAGTGCTGTGGCATCACAGCTCACAGGAAACCTTACGCTTGAGCAAAATCAAAATCCTCTTGCCTTAGCCTCTTGAGTAGTGGGTACTACAGGTGCCCACCATAACACCCAGCTAGTTTTTCTATTTTTAGTAGAGACAGGGTCTCATTTTTGTTTAGGCTGGTCTTGGACTCCTGAGTTCAAAGGATCCTCCCACCTTGGCTTTCCAGAGTGTTAGTATTATATGGGTGAGCCACCACACCCAGCCCCTCATTTCTTGTTTTTCAGCTTTTTTAGTGAATAGAGCAGGAATGGGGAACCTTTTCATGTTGGAAGGCCACATTAATTTGGCTGTAACCTTGTAAATAAGGTCCCATTCAAGAAACTTCAGTTAGATATTCTTAAAAATCTAACTACTGTGTACTTAATAATTTCAAAAAATGCAAGCTATTTGTTAATTTTAAAGCTAACATTTTAATGACTTTGTTATATCTACTTTTTGTTGGAAGATGTTTGAATATTTGGTTGTGCAGGGAGGTACCAGTTTTAGTTGAACCTTTAGATCAGTGGTTCTTTTTTTTTTTTTTTCAATTTTTTTATTTTTTTTTTTATTGAATGTTAACTATGTACATTAATGCACTTCTTGGGTACAGTGTGGGGTTTTCACATGCATTCCGAAATACTTCCATCAAACTGGTCAACACAGCCTTCATGTCATTTTCTCAGTTATTGCTTTAAAACGTTAACATTCTACTCTTAGAAAGATTCACCTGTACCCCTATAAGATAAACCTCAGAAGTGATCCCTCCAACCCCCTC
>CAUYTI010026973.1:0-26543 GCA_963575145.1 Galago senegalensis
GAGTCTATATTTGTCTTTTAAGGTAAGGTGAGATTCTTGTATACAACAAATGTGTGGTCTGAGTTTCTGTATCCAATCAGCCAATCTGTGCCTTTTTAGAGGACAATTTAAGCCATTCACGTTGATAGAAATTATTGATAAGCCTGGTAAAATTTTGGGCATTGAATTGCTTGAAAGTCCAGTAAACATTTTTATTCCTTTTGCCACTGTGGAAGTTGGAATGTGATCAAAAGTTTCTGAGTTGGCTTACTTTTGTGGTGGAGGATTACACTGGTCATTATGGAGGATAGGTTTCAGAATTTCCTGGAGAGCTGGTTAAGTTATGGCAAACTTCTTCAATATGTGAATGTTGTTAAAGTATTTAATTTCTCCATCATAGATGAAACTCAATGTAGCTGCATACAGGATCCTGGGTTGAAAGTTATTTTGTTTTAGGAGATTAAAAGTTGATGACCATCCTCTTCTAGCCTGAAAGGTTTCAGCCAAGAGATCTGTAGTCATCTTAGTACTCTTCCCCTTGCAGGTTATGGTTTTCTTTCATCTGACTGCTTTCAGAATTTTCTCTTTCATCTTAACTTTGGTCAAGTTAATTATGATGTGTGTGGGGGATGTCTTGTTTGGGTTAAGTTGTGCTGAGGTTCTGAAACTATCTGCTATCTAAATTTCAGAATCTCTTGGCATGTCTGAAAAGTTCTCTTTTATAGTTTCATGAAGAAGAGCCTCTGTGTTTTGTGAAGCAACTTCATCACCTTCAGGGATTCCTATAAGGCGAATATTAGTTTTCTTTGAATTATGCAAGAGCTCTCTGAGAGTGAGATCCGTTTTTGCTCTCCATTTCTTTTGCTCTTTGCTCTCCTGGGCTTCTTCAAAAACTTTGTCTTCAAAATCAGAGATCCTTTCTTCTGCCTGTTCCACTCTGTTACGGAGGGATTCCACCATATCTTTCAGATCCTTGAGGGCTGCAACCTCTTGTCTCAGTGTTTCAAAATCTTTGATCATTTTATCTTTGAAATTGTTGAATTCTTGAGACGTCTTTTGAATGATTACTTGAGATAGCTTTTGAATAATTTCTTGAACTTCTAATTCCTTCCTTTCTTCTAATCTGTTAATCTTTTTTGCTATCTACATTCTGAACTTGATTTCTGATATCTCATCCATCTGTTTATGGATGGTGTCTTCAATTGCATTTACCCCATTTTTCCTTGGGGCAGTTGATCTACTCTGGTTATTCAAGTTGCCAGAATTTTTCCGCTGATTCTGCCCCATGCTGAGTTTACCTTGTTTGGAGGCCTTATCAGAACCATTCAGTTGGTAACTTCTTCTGCTTACCCAGAGAGACAGGCAGAGCGTGTCTGTTGTCGTCTCCCAGTTCTCGGGTGCTGGGGCAACTGGGGTGCAGTGGAATGGCAGCAGCTGCATGGAAGTGTGCATAGCTGGACTAGACCTCGTTCGTCTGGCCAGGGTGACCAGGGAGCAGGAGACCAGCAGCAGCCAGACCAGTCCTAGTTCAGCCCCGCTGGGGCAACTGGTGGAACAGGGGAACTGTAGTAGCTAGATCAGTCCTAGTTCAGCCCCCCTGGAGCAACCAGGGCGTGGGGGATTGGCAGTGGTAGCATTTCTGGCAGCTAGATAAGAGGGATCCACTGCCAGCTCAGATATAACTTGCTCCAGTGCTCCGTGATGGCAAAGGGACCCATCCAGCAGATGGGTTAGTCTGCGAAGGTTAATACCTCCTTCCCCACCTTGAACCCAGTCACTCGTAATCCCCCATGTCTGTGACCCTATTCACTCCAGTAGGCAACTGCTCCCGGGGTTTACAGCTGCCAAAATCAGCCAGAAATCTGAGTTCGGCACAGGGGCCTTGCGTGCTTCTGTCTGGCTAGATTCCTCTGCAAATCAGAGGCTGCATTCAGCTCTGGGCAGCAGACAAATAGCAGTTTACACTCAGGTGTAAATTCTAGTCTCTTCCCACCCACTGCCTTTGTCTCAGCTGTATTATACCCTCAGGGCTAGTGTTAATCATCTTTTTACTTATGTTCCACTGGTGGCTGCTGTCCGGAACCTCTGGTTGCCCAGAGAGGTGGTCCTTGAATAGCGTCAGTTCGCAGCTCAGGATGCCACCATTGCTGCACTGGCTTCTTCCAAGCCGGTTCTCTTTTCCTCATGCCTGTGCCACAGTCAGCACAGAGCAGTACCAGCCTTTTCCCCCTCACTTTTCTCAAGGAGATGCCCAAGAATCTGGACTCCATAGGTAGCAAAGCTCCAGACCTTGGAATGGGTGAGTGGGGACTCTTCAGAGTTCAGCGTTGCAGGTGGGAAATATATACAGTTTTATACAGTTTTACAGTTTTATGCCTGGCAGGAGGGTACTATGGCATGCCAGCAGGGGTAGGAGGTCCAGTTTTTAAGGGGTCTCTCCTATGGGGTAGAGTGGGAGGAAGTTTGAACTCTGCTTGCTTTTTGCATGGAGTAAACTGTGAGCCCTTGTTGGGGAGGGGACTCCCATCCGCTTGATGGTGAATTTTGTACCTTTTGGTTGTATTTTTGGGGTTGCAGCTTGCCTCAGGAAGATTGAAGTGTGCTCTTCAATCTTCTCTCTTGACTCCACTTCAAAACATCAGCTCCCTTGCTAAACTTCTGTCCTTTAAGCCTCCTTCTGGACAGGAGCTTCTGTAAAAAGCTAGCTGCAGTCTGCCATCTTGGCTCTGCCTTTGTTGTTGTTCTGATTGCCACTAAAGTCTTCTTGATAATCTTTTTCCCCAGTATGACATCATCAAGAGTTTTCCCACATTTCCTCTGAGATTTTTATCATTTTGTGTTTTAGATTTAAATCTTTTATTCATCTTGGGTCAATTTTTGTAAGTGATGAAAGGCATGGGTCCAGATTCAGTCTTTTACATATTCTCCCAGCACCATTTATTGAATAGGGGTTATTTCCCCCGTTGTATGCTTTTGTTTGGTTTATCAAAGATCAGATGTCAGTAAGAGACTGGTTTCATCCTTTCGTTTTCTATTCTATTTTATATGTCTATAGTTCTATTTTTGTGCCAATACCATGCTGTTTTGATTACTGCAAACTTGTAATATAACATGAAGTCTAGTAGAGTGATGCCTCTGGCTTTGTTTTTATTACTAGTATTTGCCTTGGCTATATAGGTTTTTTTCTGGTTCTATACAAAACAAAATACTATTTTTTGCAGTTCTTCAATCTGATGTGGTATTTTAATGGGGATTGCCTTGAATCTGTAGGTTACTTTGGGTAGAATAGATATTTTAACAATGTTGGTTCTTCCCAGCCAAGAGTATGGCGTGTTTTTCCATTTGTTAATGCATTCTGCTATTTCTCTTCTTAGAGTTTCATAATTCTCTTTGTAAAGATCCTTCACCTTTTTTGTTAGGTATATTCCTAAGTATTTCATTTTCTTTGACCCTACTGTCAAGAGAAATGTATTTTTGATTTACTTCTCAACTTGGCTATTATTGGCATATAGAAAGGCTACTGTTTTGTGGACATTGATTTTGTACTGTGAAATATTACTGTATTTCTTGATCACTTCCAGAAGTTTTGTGCTCTTGTCTCTAGGGTTTTCTAAGTATAAGAGCATATCATCAGCAAAAAGGGAGAGTTTGACTTCTTTTGCCCCTATTTGGCTGCCCTTTATTATCCTTCTCCTACCTGATTGCATTGGCTAGAACTTGCAGAACTATGTTGAATAGTAGTGGCAATAGTGCATGTGTTTGTCTGGTTCCAGTTCTAAGTAGAAAGCTTTCAGTTTTACTCTACAAAGTCTCAAAACTGCAGATGTTGGTGTGGATGTGAAGAGAAGGGAACACTTTTACACTGCTGTTGGGACTGCAAACTAGTACAACCTTTTTTGAAGGAAGTATGGAGAATCCTCAAAAAACTCAAACTAGACCTCCCATTTGATCCTGCAATCCATTACTGGTCATCTACCCAGAAGGAAAACAATCCTTTTACCATAAGGACACTTGCACTAAACTGTTTATTGCAGCTCAATTTACAACCTCCAAAATGTGGAAACAGCCTACATGTCCACCATCCATGGAATACTATTCAGCCACTGGAAAAGAAGAAAACTTTTTATCTTTTGTATTAACCTGGGTAGAAGTGGAACACATTATTCTTAGCAAAGCATTGCAAGAATGGAGAAACAAAATCCTATGTACTCAGTTCTGATATGAGAACAATTAATGACCTAGCACACAGTAGGAAGTGGGGGTGGGGAGAGCAGAGAAAGGGAAGGAGGGAGGGAGGGGTCATGGCAGGTGGTACACCTTTTAGGGGAAGAACATTATTATGGGAGGGTCTTTATCTGACACAAGCAGTCAATGTAACTTGGTTCTTTGTATCCTCAATTAATTACCAACAATAAAAAAAAAGAAGAAAAAATGAAAAACAGAAGGGAGCAAAAGGAAAAGTTGATGAAAAGAAGAGAAGAACACAAAGAGAGATGGTAGTAATAGAGGTGCTCAGCACGCTTCTTTGATTCACATCCTCATTTCCCAGCCTCTAGGGGGCTGGGATGGGTGAGTCCCTCAAGGTAAGGGGCTCCTTACCAGCCTAAGCAAAACCAAGACCCACCTCTACCAAATAGAGAAAGAGAGGAAAACAAACAAACAAATAACCAGCAGATGTCACAGTGGGGACTACCAATAGTGTCTATCTAAAGATCAAAGCTAGAAGGATACTCTATACCAGGGGATCAAGGTCTCCTTGAGCCAGGCCAATGCTGTGGTTCCCCAGCCCAGGCCTGAGAGTGAGGCTCTGTCCCATAAAGAGAATACAGATTGACAAAGAATAAAACTCATCAGAAAAAAAAAAGTATATAAAGAAAATTGAAAATAAAATTGTGTAAGATGTAACCAAGAAGGAGTATATCTTAGTTATTTGAGATTTTTATATGGGAAAGATAAGAAAAGTAGAAAAATCTTTACAAAAATAGAGAGAATAGGAGTGAAATGGAAAGGTAAGAAGGAATAAAAGGGGTAGAAAAATGATAAAAAAATGGAGCCCTTATTATTGAAGAAAGTAAAAATGGAAAAATAAAATTGGAATAAAACAATACAAAACAAAACATACAAATGAGAAAAGAAAAAAACCCTAAGGAAAACAATTGAAAAAAAGGAATAAAAGGATCAGAAAAACTGTAGCAAAAACTGAGCCATTACTATTGAAGAAAAAAACAAGGAAAAATTAAAAATACAAAATCAAAACCAACCAACCAACAAACAAAAAACAAACCTGGGGGAAAAATTGGAAAAAAAAAAAAAGGAAAAGAAAAGATATATTGCCTGGACAACAAGTGATGTTCTGGGGTTAGGAGATGTTAATTACAATAATGATATAGCTGTAAAAGGTGGGGGCTGAAATCCACTATCTAGTTGCTGAGGTGATCCAGCAGTCCTTACTTCCTGATTTGTTTGTGCTTAATTCCTGCAGGGTTGGGAGCCTGAAGCTCCAGTCAGCCTACTTATAGGAGCTTCCTCAACTTTCCAATCAGTGCTCTTTGGTCACAAAGTGGGTTTCCCAGAAAGGTGGGTTTTGCTTGAGTCTCCCTAAAGGTATTTGCCCACCCCAGCAATCTTGCCAGAATCAGCTTGGCTCTAGGACCCTGCAAGTTGTTCCTCCTGGGCATCTCTTCCATGGTGGTGGCACCCTGCCAGCAGCTGAACAGTGAGAGCTCTGGTGGCTCTTCCTGGTGGCTTATTCCTGGCCATTGGGCAGTGTTTAAGGTCACTCACTCATGCAAGCTCTCCCAAGGTAGCTCTGACAAGTACACTAGTCCAAAAAACAACGGTCAGACTGGTGTCTCTCTGAAACCCACCACTAAACAAGCTGGCCTCTGACAGCATGCAAGCACTTACCTTCTGTGCTAGTTCTCCACTTCTCCTGACCTCTTAGTTGAGTCCTGGAGTCTCCTGACACTTTTCCTTAAGTGATGCCTCCAGGCAGGGTACCCCAGCCAGAGGTGGCTGGAGTCCTTTTTCCCCATCTTACCATCAATGGCTGCAAAGGAGATGTCTCTAGACCCTCATCTTGCTCTACCCCTGGTTAATAGCAAGTACATGTGATATTCACTATTCCATTCTTTAGATAATTTGCTTAGGATAATGCTCTCTAGTTCCATCCAAATTGTAATTTATGTTTTATGAAGGGATAATATTCCATGGCTTACCTTTACCACATTTTGTTAATTGACCCATGAAATGTTGAGCACTTGGGATAATTCCACATCTTTGCAGTTGTGAATTGGGCTTGAACAAACATTCAAGTACATACGTCTTTTTGATAAAATGACTTCTTTTCCTTAGGGCAAATACCCAGGATCAAATGGTAGGTCTACTTTTAGTTTTTTGAGGAATTTCCATAATCTTTTCCATATGGTGGTACTAATTAGAGGTTCCACCAAAAGCGTATAGCATTCCTTTCTCTCTGCATCCATTTCAGCATCTATTGTTTTTGGAATTTTTAATAAAAGCCATCATAACAGGGGTAAATTGATACCTCATTGTGGTTTTCATTTGCATTTTCCTGACGATTAGTGATGTTGAGCATTTTTTCATATGTTTATTGGCCATTTGTTTATCATCTTTTGAAAAGCTTTCTGTTCATGTCTTTTGCCCACTTTTTAAAGGAGCTCTTTGTTTTGCTGCTAATTTGTTTGAGTTCTTTGTAGATTCTGGTTGTTAGTCCTTTATTGAATGTATAGATTGCCAATATTTTCTCCCAGTTCCTTGGTGGCAGCAGATTTTGGGCTTCTGAGGATAAAAAGGCTCTTTAGCAGGTCTGGAGCCTGCTGATTGACAGAGATGGGAGGGAGGGAGAAACAAACTGCCCCACCTACTTTTCTTGTTGGACTCCCACCCTCTTGGAGGTTGATCTCTGCTGATAATGTTGTTCCTTCCTGTTCTGCTCTGCAACTTCTTCCTCTGGAGTCCCTGGTAGGTTCTGGCATTTTCCCTTGAGAATTATGCCTCATCTATGTTTGGTTTTTCTTTTTCATCTAAAATTTTTCCTTCTTTCTGAGGCAATCTGGCAGCTGATGTCTCTGGTCAACCATTTTGTCTTTTCCTTCCTTCCTTCCTTCTTTCCTTCCTTTCTTCTCTCTCTCTCTCTCTCTTCCTTTCCTTTTTAAAGCTTTCCCTTATGTTCCTCACTTTTCCTAATATTATTATTATTTTTTTATAAATTAGTTACTCTTATTTATTAATTTTCTTTTAAATTATTTCCCTGGGTTTTGGTAAGAAAGGCAAGTAAGCAGAGGAGAAAAATAGGTGACTCATAAATTGAGAAACATAATTATTAAAAATTTTTGAAAGACACATAACCTGGCTGGCAATCTAACATATAGAAATTAAGCCAAGGTGTGTTCCTAATTTTTAAATAGTAAGTATGTGCTGGTACTTAATGGGAAAAATTATATTAAAAAACACAAGATAATATGTGTCAAAAGTCCCCAAACAGTGCCAGCTACACATCAAATAGGCACCTTATGAATGTTAGTTGAACCTAAATGCCCCAATATCCTTATGAGTTTAAAATATTTGCAAGAACTGTTTATTGTCAATATAAGAACAGTAATAGTCAATTGATTAGAAAAAGAAGAAAGTCACTATGACCAAAATGTTTGTTTCTGGCTTCTGACCTGTTAATTATTAGTTCTTGTGAGTGTGGGAATCTTGTCTTTGATCAAGCTAGACATATTACATCCAAATTCCAATTTTTCATGAAACAACCTGTGATTTATGGAAGTTATTATACGAAGGCAGTTGAAGAAATCATTCTCTTCCCTGAGTAGTGTGAACAGCCCCACTTAAATCTCGGGCCTTATTTAGGTGATTGGCTCGAGACTCATGAACAGCAGCATTGAGGTGAGACATTGTCAGATTACTCATTTGATCCTTTGATTCTTGTCACTATGGCCAAAAATTTTATTCATTCAAAGTGTTTAATGATTATTCTATTATATACACTGGCATATAGAATTCATAGCTAGAATGAAAGAAAAATTATCTTTCTAAATCTCAGATTCATGACCTGTAAAATGAGAAAGTAATTTTACCTATTTCATAATGTGGTTGTCAGGATTAAATGAGATAATAAATGTAAAATGCTCAGTACAGTGTCTGGGACATAGAAAGCATTTCATAAATGCTGCTATTTTTACTGGGGAATAATGGATGGTAGTGTTGAATGAAGAAATTGGCAAGAAGAAAAGGGCAATGAAGAATGAAGGAAGGCCATATGCACTAATGGACTGAGGGGCAGAGGAGAGATGTCCTTAATTGCATCTGGTAAGGCTGAAAAAAATCTTAGTTGCTCTGTCCTGATTATAGCCAGCCACAGAGTCATAATATTTCTGGCAGGAGATATGGAGATAATCTAATTTAACTATGTTATAGGAAAGCAAACAAATCCTGGGACTTATTCAAGATCAGTTAGTGACAGCTCCAGGTCTAGAATTCAGGACTCTTGACTTTGATTCTTATCCACTCCACATTTAGAAATGTGGACATTGCTTTATGTTAATCAGGATATTTGCAATCATAAGATCATTTTTGTCTATATTGTATGAATTCACTTTAGAACCTTGAGTTGCTAAAATACAATAACATATGGAATTAAGTGAGGGAAAGGTATAACTTTAAATCAAAAGGACAACTTACATGAGGACTTAGTTCTCCTAGCTTTTCTTGATAGTATTCTAAAGTTCACGGTGCATTCAATACATCGCTTCCTAGAAAGGCTATACACATAATGTGATCTTCCTCCATTATGAGAAAAATGTGGCTTCTTTTGTGTGTGATCTCTTCAAGATGCTTTCTATTATCTTTACTTATGATATAACCTTATAGAGCCTTCTTTCTCTCTAAGCTCCCAAATAAGCATAGCAGTCACTTGATTTTATGGGCTAATATATTTTCAATGGACTTAGGCTTTCAGAGCTTTCTGTAGAGAAAAGTTTTACATAGATGTATTAGCATCCATATTTTATATACATGACTATTGGACAAATGCAAGTGAAGGGTAATTCATTGAATGGTTTCTCAATTTTTAGAGGCTGCCAAAATGGAAGGATCCCCTTTTTAAAATTACATTGAAGTAGCTCTACTTTTTCTTGGTTTATTTTTATATGTTATATAATTATGCATTTACTATTCAAATAAATATTTTTAAAAAAGAATTGTACCTTTCCTTTCACTTTTATATATGGACACACAAATTAAAGCAAAGAAGTAAATTGGAACTATGATAATACTATATAAAAATTATATTTAGTGAGGCTTCTGATCGTAAAAGTACATGTTTATTTAATGAAATGTGGACACTGGGTGCAGGAAAAAAATGAGTGGTAATTTCACCATCCAAATGGAGTTAATTGGTTGAGAATTTTGTATGCCTTTCCAGAGAAAAATAGAAAGTGAGATAGACATTTTTATATGTCACTGGGATTACACGAGATAGTGTTGCATTTTTGCCATGTAATTGTCACTGAATTTTCTGGACTCTCAAAGCAATTATCTTAGTAATGAAGGTATGATCTAGTGGGAAACAATAGATCCACAGAGAAATTTGGTGAGTGTGGGAAATAGAATTAGAGTGATTTCTTTTTGATGAAAGACTTTGGATATGTAACTGTCTCTGTGGGTGTCTGGGATTTTGCTGACACGGGGTTCGGAAATTTGGAATTTGGGGGATGGATTAAATTAAGAGAAAGTGTGCAAAGAAGAAAGAGGAAGGAAAATAATAGCTTTTCTTGATAAGTTAAGGACAGTGTTTAGAGCTGAGTGTGTTGATCCAGTTTTTGTGACTTAATCTATTGAATAGCAATCTTCATCAGTGGCACCATTAAAAAAACTTCTAGGCTGCCAGTTTTTGTCTCTTCCAGACAATGCTGGATTAAACCTCCTAAGATTGACACGCATACTCATTGATGTTTTAAGCACCATATGGTAGATATCCAAACAAGAGATTGTTGGGTCCATGGCTATATGAATTTTAACTTTACTTGATAATGCCAGATTGTTTCTTTTTAAAAATTAATTTTTTTATTGATATGTAATATTTGCACATATTTACTGGTATATATGATATTTTGTTACATGAATAGAATGTATAATGGTTGAGTCAGGGTCTTAGGGTATTCGTCATCTCACTATTTATCACGTCTATGTTTTGGGAATATTTCAAGTCCTTTCTTCTAGCTATTTAGAAATACACAATACATTGATGTTAACTGTAGTCATCCTACTGTGCTGTTAAACATTATAACTTATTCCTTCTCTCTAACTGTATGCGTGTAGCTACAACCAACCTCTCTTCATTTCCTGCCCCCACCCACACACCCTTCCCAGCCTGTGATATCTATCATTTTATCATATTCTCTTTTATGAGTACAACTTCTTTTTTTAGCTCCAACATATGAGTGAAAACGTGCTATTTGTCTTTCTGTGCCTATTTATATCATATATCATAATGACTTCCAGTTCCAGGCATGTGGCCACAAATAACAGGATTTTATTCTTTTTTATGGCCAAAGAGTATCATATTGTGCATATGTACCATGTTGTCTTTACCCGTTCATGTGTTGATGAACACTTAGGTTGATTCTATATCTTTTTTTGAGATAGGGTTTCATTCTGTCACTTAGACTGGAGTGCAGTGGCATTGTCATAGCTCACTGCAACCTCAAACTCCTGCACTCAAGAGATTCTCATGACTCAGCTTTCTGAGTAGCTGGCTCTATCATGCATACAATACCACACTTAGCTAATTTCTTAACTTTTTGTAGAGAAAGATTCTTACTATATTGCTCAGGCCAGTCTTGAACTTCTGACCTCAAACGATCCTTCTGTCTGGGTCTCCTAAAGTGCTAGAATTACTTGCATGAGCCACTGCACTTGGCTTGATTCTGCATTTTTGCCATTGTCAATAGTGCTGCAATAATCAGGGGGGTGCAAGTAATATTTTGGTGTACCGATTTCTTTTCCTTTGAATACATACCTACTAGTTGAATTGCTGGATTGAATGACAGTTCTGTTTTTAGTTCTTTGAGAAATCTTCATACTGTTTTCCATAGAGATTGTACCAATTTACATTCCCACCAACAGTGCATGAAAGTTCCTTATTCTCTGCACCCCTGTTAGAATTTATTTATTTATTTTGTCTTTTTAATAATAGTCACTCTAACTAGGGTAAAACTGATATCTTATTGTGGTTTTGATTTGCAATTCTCTGATGATTTGTAATGCTGACCATTTTTTCTTATACCTGTTGTCTATTTGTATGTATTCTTCTGTGTAATGTATGTTCAGGTCTTTGTCTGTTTTATAAAATAGAATTATCTATTGATTTATTTTTTATACCACTGAGTTGAGTTCCTTATACATTTTGGATATGAGTACCTTGTTGGATGAATAGTTTGCAAATATTTTCTCCCATCCCACAGGTTGTCTCTTTACGCTGTTGGTTGTTTCCTTTCCTGTGCAGAAGCTTTTTAGTTTAATATAGTTTCATTTGTCTGTTTATGTTTTTGTTGCTCATACTTTTGATGTCTTAGCCATACAATCTTTGTCTAGACCAATGCTTTTTAGTTTAGTATAGTTACATTTGTCTATTTATGTTTTTGTTGCTTTCACTTTTGAGATATAAGTCATAAAATCTTTGCCTAGATCAATGTCCTAAAATGTTTCTCATTTTTTTTCTCCAAGTAGTTTTCTAGTTTTTGTTCTTGGTTTAATTCTTTAATCCATTTTGAGTTCACTTTTGTAAATGGTAAGAGATAGGGGATCACATGGATATCTAACATTCCCAGAAACCGTCATTGAAGAGGGTATCTTTCCCCCAACGTATATTCTTGGCACTTTGATGAAAATAAGTTGGCTATAAATATGTGGTTTTATTTCTGAATTCCCTATTTAGTTCTATTGGAGTACGTTACTACTTTTTATAATAATAACTATGCTGTTTGGTTATGATAGCATTGTAATACATTTTGAAATCAGGTAATGTGATATCTCCAGCTTTGCTCTTTTTGCCCAGGATTGCCTTTTCTATTTGGGTTCTTTTTTGGTTCCATATAAATCTTGAGTTTTTTCTTGAGTTTTTTTCTATTTTGTGAAGAATGATGTTGGCAGTTTGATTGGGATTGCATTGGATTTGCAGGCTGCTTTGGGTAGTATGGTCATTTTAACAATGTTAAGTTTTCCAATCCATGAGCACGGGATGTCTTTCCATTTCTTTGTGTCCTTTTCAATTTCTTTCATTAGGGTTCTGTAGTTTTTGTTGCAGAGGTCTTTTACCTCCATGGTTAAATTTATTTCTAGCATTTTATTTATTTATTTTTTTGTAGCTGTTGTAAATGGGATTGCCTTTTTGATTTATTTCTCAGCTAGTTTATTATTGGCATATAGAAATGCTACTGATTTTTGTATGCTGATTTTTATATCCTTCAACTTTGCTGAACTTATTTATCATATCTAAGAGTTTTGTGGTGTAGTATTTAGGGGTTTCTAGCTATAAGATGACATCATCTGCAAACAGAGACAATTTGACTTCTTTTTCCAATTTGGATGCCTTTAATTCCTTTCTCTTACCTTATTGCTTTGGCTAGGACTTCTATCAATAATACTGTGTTGAATAGGGATGGTGAAAGTAGGCATCCTTGTCTTGTTTTATTATTAGGAAAATAAGGCTAAAAGAATTTGGTATGATGTTAGCTGGGGGTTTATCATTTATGGGGTTTATTTTGTTGATGCATGCTCTTCAAATACTTAGTTGAAAGTTTTTACCATGAAGTAATATTGCATTTTATCAGATGCTTTTTCTGTGTCTGTTGAGATGATTATATGGTTTTTGTCCTTCATTATGCTGATGTGATATATCGCATTTTTTTATTTGTATGTGTTGAATCACCCTTGCATCCCTGGGATATGTCCCACTTGAGCCTGGTATATTATCTTTTTGTACTGTTGGATTTGGTTTGGTGGTATTTTATTGAACACTTTGTGTCTGTGTTCATCAGAGATATTGATCTGAAAGTCTCCTTTACTGTTGAATCCTTGTCAGGTTTTAGGAATGCTGGCCTCTTAGAATGAGTTAGGGAGAGTTCCTTCTTCCTTAATTCCCTGGAATAGTTTGAGGACATTTGGTGGTAGCTGTCCTTTGTAAGTTTGGTAGAATCTGAAGCCATCTGGTTCTGGACTTTTATTTGGGAGGTTTTTGTAACTGATTCAATTTTGTTACTCATTATTGGTTTGTTCAGGTTTTCTCTTTTTTTTGTTAGTGTATAATGATTTAAAATTGTCACTGTGATCTCCTGGCTCCTAGCTCATCTCAGCAGAGAAGACTGCCTCATTTTCCCCTTCTACCTTAGGTTAGGTGTTCCCTGTTACTTCTCTGTTAAATACCAGCATTCCCTCTTAGGTAATCTATTGGAAGTATGGTTATCTACTCACTATTTTGGTTCTTTTTTTAGAGAGGAGATGAGCACCAGATGCTTTCAGTCTATTCTAAGCTCCTCAAAGGATCAAGCTTTTGATCCACCAACAAGTTAACTACCTGGAGGCTCAGCTGGGTGTGTTTGTGAAGATCTCTGTACTCTCTCAGAAGATCTTCACAGAAGGAAAACTCAGAGCTTACCAGCAACAGGATGGAAATAACAGAAAGCAAAAGAGAGAAAGCAAAGGAGGTATGCTCATTTGTATCCAAATTGCTTCTAAAAAGCACTCTTAAGATCTTAGATTTTTGCTAGCAGTGCTGTCTCGCGGTGGCCCCATCAATGGCAGGCTTTATCCAACAAGGAATTTGCTAATACAACGACGACGAACACATACTCTCATAATATGGCTACTTTAATTGTTTTGCTCTAACTACCTGAAAGTTCAAGCATATCTTCATAGATTAATTGGCCATTCGGTACTGCAGTCTGTAAATTATTAATTCTTATGATTAACTTGTATTTTGTATTGGTTTATTTATGATTTTGTTATCAGTTTTGAGGACCTCTGATGTCAGAGAGATTTAACAGTTTATGTATGTGTCACAAATTTTTTTTCTCATTTTTTTTACTTTGTTGGGCACCTTTGGCAACATAGTTTGTTTTTATAAATTTAAATAGGTTTACCTTTAAAAAATGCTTATTCACAGTTATATATATATATATTTTCCTAGATTTCCCCAAGATTTTTATTGCTTAATTTTATATTTAAGTCTTCAATCCTTCTTAAATTTATTTCTATATATTGTGGGTGGTAGGGTATTAATTTTATTTTATTTTTTCAGATGGCCACAGATGCCAATGTATTCTTTCTTTACAAAATTTATTTGTTTGTTTATTTATTTATTTGATATATAATACAGGGATCCCCAAAGTTCAACCATAAAGTTGCCAGACATAGGGAAAGTGGGAAATTGTAGCTAAATGTACCTTTATTTACAAAATATTCATTATAAAATTTTTCAAAGAGGTGGCCAACATGTAGAAAATATTTTGTAAATATTTCATAAGCTTTTGTAATCAGTATTTTGTAAATAAAGGTACATTTAACTACAATTTTCCATTTTCCCTATGTATGGTTACTTTATGAGTGACCTATGGGACACTCTGTAGTTGTATGTCTTTTGGAGGCACATTTAATATTTTGATATCTGAATACAAATAATGGTCAATCAGGGTAATTGAACTTCAAACATTTATCTTTTCTTTCTATTTGGGAACATTACAATTTATCTCTTCTAGCTATTTTGAAGTATGCAATGAATAGTTAAATATAATTTTCTTACTGTGGTATCACATACTAGAAACTTTTCTTCTGTCTAACTGTATTTTGTACTCATTAAGCAACTTCTCTCCATTCCTCTCCCCTACTTCTCTTACCAGCCTCTGGTAACCACCATTCTACTCTCTGCCTCTGTACATAATTTAAATATCACCTTTTTCAGAATTAAATCCTCATTGATGGTGGGGTCTCTTTGGGTTTACCTTTTTTTGTGTTTCACTCACAATTTTTTCTTTATTGTGCAATGACTAATTGATTTCAATACAATGGCTTATTGTATTAATGCTTTAATATCCCTCAGGGAAAATCACCTCTTATTCTCTATTCTATTCTACTTTTCTATTCGTCTATTCTACTCTACTTTTCTATTTGATTGTTCTATTCTTTCATTTATTTCAAGCTATATTTGAATACAGTTTAATGGTCAATAATTTTATAAGGCTTTCTTTTTCCCTTAAAAAACTCATGGTTCTCGTTAGCTCCCTTGCCCCTTATGCTTTTTGAGAGGCAATTTTCCAATACCATATAGATTCCTATTTTAGGCTGAACTTTACCTGCTATCCTATGGCAGATGAGAATTTAGCTATTCTTTTGTTCCCTATCCCCACCACACATGTAGCCTAACCATCCCCCATTACCTTAATGTAGTTTTGGTTAGATAATTATTCACTAATTATATTATTATATCTCTAACATCCTATTCACAGCTGAGGCATTTAGTATATTATAATCATTTTTCCTTTCTTATACAATTTCTTACTTTTCTCAAGGATTAATGATCTGTTTTTTGTTTGTTTCCTTGCTCAGTTTTTAATATACTTACCATTCATTCACTTCCAAACTTGATGCCAACTTTGGAATGTCTCAAGATGTTCTTTCTGATGCCTCAGACATTCAATTAATTTCACCATTTTGGAAAATTTTAAATGTTTCCTAATATGCTCCACTCTGGACTAGTTGCCTCCTAACTCTAATGGACAGCTGTTTTCCTGAGCTCTCCCTTTATCATTGCCTGGAGATTCTTTTTTTTCTTTCTTCTGTATTTAATCTCCTCTTTCTAGTATCTCATGCTTCTTCTTTCTTGGTTAAAACTATATTGAGATTAAGCACACGCTTTAATAGACTCTCGAAAAAAAGAACATGAGAAAGAAATTGACACTTTACATCTATAAAAAAAATCTTTATTTTATCCTCACAGTTGATTAAGAGTTTGGCTACATATAGAAAGAATTCTGTGTAGGATATCATTTTCCTTCATAATTTTGAAGGCACTGCTTTATTGTTTTCTAGCTTCGATGTTGCTTTGGGAGCTCCACAGTCATTGAAATGCTTTGTTTTGTATGTGACTGGCTTTTTCTCTATAAAAGCTTGTTGGTATTTGATTATTTCCAGTATTCTGAAATTTTGCAGTTGTGTGTCTTCTTGTGGGCTTGTTTTCACTGAGTCTTCTGAGAAGTTGTTGGACATTTGCACAAAAAGAGCTGGCCAGGACTGCCTTAAAGCCCTCTAAATTTGACTAAACTTTAGACAGGTTTCTTCTTGATTTCAGGCTCTGACCTCCCTTTATTAGAGCATTTATTTTTGACTACTTGGAATTATAAACTCTTTCTCTGACCTTTTCAGATGTAAATTCTTTAAAAAGCCTCTTGCCTGTTTTATAATCCAGGATTGTCTTTCTTAAAGACCTGGGAGCTGCCATTCTCTGGGAGGGTAGGAGTCTAACTTTGGTGGGCTGCTTTGCTCCAGGGTGTAAAACTACCTCCAGCCAAGAAGATACCATGTAGAAAGTTTACTGTTCCTTTGAATAAGGGCAATTTACATGCACAAGTGGCCTAGGGTTCTACCACCCCCTGCTCTTAAAGACTCTCCCTTTCTTTGTTTCAGTGAGCTCAGATTTCATTTTGGCCTCTCAACATTTTGTGATAGCCTTGATAGCCTTCACTTTCTATCTAACTTTGCTGGGCACAATTTCTGCTTTGAGAGAGTTTGTATCTTTTGTATATTTTGGCTCCAGCAAATTTTATCAATTCTTTGTTGATGGTCTTCATGACCATTTTCCTTATTCTTCTTTCATGGTTGTACAGGGACCCAGGCTTTTTGTTATTTGATTTATCTAGTGCCTCTGCCATTTCTTAGGACTTTGAAATTCTATAAATCATTGAATTTGGCTAGAAGAAAGGAGAGAGGGGGAGGATTAGTTTGGGGGATTTCTATGGGGCTGGGCCTGTGTACATAATTACATTTATATCTCTTTGGTCAAATGCAGTTATAACCAGTCAAACCTAAACGTAAGGCAAGTTGGGAAAATGTAGTCCAGGGTGTGACCAGGAGGAGAAGCAAAATACACTTTGATAAACTTAAGTAGTCTTTGCCATTATTTGCCCTGCTAGCCACTTAGGCGCTGTCTCATATGCCTTCTACACACAGAACATATCATCCTAGTCCAACCTCAGGGCAGACAACCCATCTGTTCACTGCACCCAATTCCAACTTGATATACAGTCTTTTTTTTTTTTTTTTTTTTTAATAAGGGCTAGATATGTCTACTTGTGAACCATTTACATATGATGTAGGAGGACAAATTATCTGCTCTTCTTACCCCTTTAGTGGTGGTGGAGCAGGGACCAGAAACACAAAGAAAACTCCTAATTGGAAGATGAAAGGATGGGAGACATACAGCAATCTTTGGCCCATAGATTCTGAAATTCTTTTGAGTGAGCTTTACAAAGTCTTCCTAACCTGGAGGTGGAAGAAATACTTTGGTTGGTAATGATTCTTTGTGGGGAAACTTCTCTGATCATTGTTCCTCATGGAATGGCTGTCTGTTGCAACCCGTAGGGCCCCTATGGCCCTGGTCTCAGTTACCACAGGAAGGAACCAGGCGAGAGGCGGATTAGAAGTACAAACTTGTGGGAGACGGGCTAGCCCTTACTTTCAGGGTAGCCCAGAGCAACCTCTGCACCAGCCTTTTATTGAGACAGAATAATACAAGTGAGAGAAGTAATTAACAATTACTGTGTGCTAAAGGCATGGGCTCTTTCTCCATAAGGAGCTCCTGTGGATAAGTTGCCCGAGAGTCCACTCCCAGCTGTAAATCATCTTGCTTAGAGGTTGTCTGTCTCTTGGCATCCTCTACAGCTGTCCTTCTGGGAGGTTCTTTCCTGTCCATTACCCTTCATGTTCACGTTAGCCATAGACTTTGGTAATGTGTGTGGCTTTCATTGTCTCTTATTTCCTAAGGGTTGCATTAAGACTTTATCAAACTAAGCTTTTTAAAACCAGTCTCATGATTTCTTTGGCAAGTCTACCAAAATTTTGATAGTTTTCAATCTATCATAAGTTTTCTTTTAATGTGTTACATATATATGTGTGTATGCTGGTCACTACTCAATGTAGATTTTTCCTAGACATAATTCTTAGGGTTTCCTGATTATTTCTTCACTCTATTATTTCTCAACTTATGAGCAACTCCTTGGGGATGCTTATTGGGAAGGTGGTCCGTTATTTTGGTATTGGTCACAGGGCTGAATCACTTTACTTAGCTGAAAAATCTCCTTGGACTTTGTTGCTAAAAGTGTTTAAAACTCATCTCTAACTATTTGGGTAAATAAGGGCCAAATTTTCAAACTTGTAAACCCTTTGGACTATCCCTCTATTCTTTTTTCTTATGTAAGGCAAATTCTTGCCTAAGCTCTTCTCTTCCCTATAAGAGCTTGCTAATGGCTGGCAGTAGCAGCCAATATACATGATCTCTCTAGCATTTTCCAAACACTTCCCCTCGGGCTATAGGCTCAGTAGATAGTGGCCTGTCTTCAGGCTTTTACTGGTGGAAGTTTTATCAGATGTTTTGCCTGGAATTATAGGAACCTATAGTCTTCCAGACTCTCATATTTGTTAAATTGAATGCTGTTGGATAACCCCTCATATTTTAGTTTAGTTTTATTGTAATAGACTCTTTCTTTAGGGTACTAGCTTCTTTGTTCATGAAAATATGAAAGAGCTGTTATAGAAAACATATTTCAAATCATAATAGCTTAATACAGTAAAATTATATACTTTGCTTAACCAAAGTCTAATGTGATGTTCAGCAGACAGCCTTCTATGTATTTATTTAGGGAGCCAAGTTCTTTTAATTGTATGACATTAAATTTTATGCTGGATCCTTTGCACCTTGTTGGCTGAAAGGGGGAAACTGAGATATTTACCTATGGGAGGTTTGGATGGGAGAAACACATCACTCCCACCCACATGTTAATGACTGGAATTCAGTCACATGATCATACTTTATTACAAGGGAGGCTGGAAGATGTAGTCTCACTCTGTGCCCGGAAGTAAAAGGAAACTGGTTTTGGGAAACACATAACAGTAACTGCCCCATCTTTTGTTTTACCGTCTTTAGAGACCTTCAGTTTTCTATCAGAGTTTGAGAAGAGCAGTTTCCTACTCATTCGGAGTGGAGTTGAGAATTAGGACAACCAATCTTCTTTGCTCTGGTATCTCATTTTTTGAGAGGTACATGATATCACAATTCCTGATGCTTTTGAAGATTTTGTAGTATAAATTTGTTTGTTTTTGGCTTTCCACAATATTGATTTAGGATTTAGTTTTCTCAGGTCTGATACATGATTTGCAAAACATCCATCTGCTTTCTTGTTTCTAAAATTCTGTAGCTGTTATATGCTCTTCTGTTTTTCCTGTCATTGTGAGTTTGTGACTTACACAAAATTCACTGTGAAGTCGTTTTAGTAAGCCTCTAGGAAAGAGCAAGAGTAACTCCATTTGTTTAATCCACTATTTTATTTTTAATTTTAGTGCTTTCTGTTTCTTTAGAGGGAATGGTTGAATGCATTTTGATATATTAATTGCATAGATGTGCATCCAATAAAAAGGGTGTTAGCTCTTTTCCATGTGAGTTAGAAGGATTTCCAGTGTAATATGTTAAAGAAAACCCAAATCTGGATAGTAGTTAAGTGGTAAAAATAGATTTTATTCAGGAACTATTGCAATGGAGAAAAGAGACCTTAGTCTAAAACTGGACTCAATTCCAAACACAGCCATGACAAAAAGGACTTACAGCCAAGAAACAGGGTGGGAGTTAGTGGATGAAAATTGCTAAAAGGAAACATCAAGGATAGGGAAGATTCTGGTTAAACCGACTTCACAAGACTCTTGCTAAAACTGGATAATGCAGGCTTGACAAGGATGGACATTGAAACCCAAGGTCAAAGGGTATTTGAGAAGAGAGCTTAGAGGAATTTAACCAAAGTTTAGTCAAGAAAAGTGTTTTTGTCAACTATTAAATGACTAATTAAAGATCTCTGTGTGTGCAGATGTGTGTATGTGTGCAGGCATATGTGTGTGTAAAACATGATGATATATGACTATAGGAAAGGATACATTCTGGTTTATTAACATTAGCTACCTGGCTGGGGAAGGGATGTATGTGCTTGGGAGGAGGATGTGTAGGGTAAAGGGGAGGAGGTAAATAAAATGAAAGTAAACTATGTAAAGAAAGAAGTCTACAAAGACGGCATTTGTAACATGATTCTATTTACTTAAAATTGTATATATATATACACACACACACATATATATTTAAATGTGCTATATGTCTAAAAACATGCTTAAATATATTAATTTTGGTGTGGCAGATTAAAGGTGGCCTCAAATTTCTTGGCATCTATTCCAGCAAAATGTAGGCAACTATGAAGCCTCACCTTGGATCTGTGCAATCTTTGTGACTGCTTTGACCAATAGAATGCGCAGAAGGGGTGTTCCACCAGGTTCTAGGGTTAGGCCTAAAGAAAGCAGCTTCCTAAAGAGAGTGGCAATTTCTTCTTCTGGACCACTGGCTCTTGGGTTCCTGGGCCACCATCTAAGAAGTCTGGCAACTGTGAGGTCTGAGACTTGTGGAAAGAGAGGCCAAGAGGGAAGACATGTGAGTGAAGAAGTCATTTTAAAAACATTTCTAAAAACATACTTGAAAGGATGCTTAAAAAATACTCACTGTATCATCTCTTAACATTGGCATTTTAGATGATTTGTTTTCTTGCTCAGATTTTCTATAGAGATAGTATAGTATAGTAATTAAAAGCCTCGACTCTGGAACCAGACTACCTGGTTTCAAATATCCTATCACTCATTAGCTATATAATCTGGGGCAAGGTAATTAACCTCATATGCCTCAATTTTCTTGTCTATAAAATGGTGCTAAAAATAGTACTTGCCTCATGAGATTACTATGAGAATTAAGTGAACTATGAGAATGTAAAGAACTAACAAGAGTGCTTAATAAGTGCTAATTTGCATTAATAATAACGTATTTGAAATATTTTCCCTGAGCCTGTGTAAAAAAGACACCAGGATTGGCAATATGAATGAATATATCCTACATTTCATGCTTAAATTCTTTGTTAATGAACACAGATATAGACTTAAGGATACAGGGATAAAATTCCACATGTAAAGAATTTTGAGGTTATTTCTTAAGCATAAAGTATAAAATTGATACCTACAAGATACTAAAACATAGCTTAGTTCTATTATATTTGGTAAATATTTAAGTGAAAGCAGGAAGGAGCCACAGTTTCTAGGAGCTGTAAAGAGGGAAATTAGAGGGAATCTCCACAGACTGGAGAACTTGTTGAGCACTAGGATTGTGGCCCGTAATGGAAGAGAGTTAAAGCTGATGTTTCTTCAGGAAATTACGAGAGCTTTCCAGCTCCTATAGGAAAGCTATAACATTTAATGAACTCTTTGGTTAGATCCCATTCCACCAACAATGTTTTAACTCCAGTTTATTGGGAAATATTTTTCCTGTGAAATGGAACTTTCATGGGAAAGACAATAAAGGTAATAAATGAGAAATATAGGATTCCTTCCATGGCTTGATTTAAACTAAGGCATTATTTGCAGATTAATTTCCCTAAAGCTGTGCCAGTGCATGTAAACTAAGTGTAGAGGAAACTCTCCTGATGATACAGGCCAGTCAAACCTGCTATCAATGTATTTTGGATTTGAATTATGCACACTGACTTTTTACATTTATTTCAATGCAATTTTTTTTTTTTTAGCTGCACTACTATCTTCATTCTGGCTATATTAAAAATGCCAAAATTTGTGGTGATAAGATGCATATGATCTAGTTCTCAGAAATTATTAAACCACAACCAGATCTTTTGTCTTATTGTAACATCAGAGGGTAAAATATGTTAGTTTATATTTTTCTTTTAAGAAATTTAGTAAGGGCCGGTCTACATTGAGAATGAAGGGGATTCATGGAAATGAATGCAATTTCCTCTTTCCTGGAGTAGCTTCAAATAATCAATTTTGAGTCTTCAGATTCAAATAAGAGATATATTTGAACGTCTTCTCTATGTAAAGCATTCTGTAGGAAGAAAGATTAACTGATTCAAGAGGAATTAAAACCTAGTTTTGGAGGGAAATTATATGTAATTATGAAGCAAGGCAATATTGTGTAAGAGCTATATTATTTTATTTCATACATATATTATGACCTAATTCTAAAAAGAGATTATCAGGGGTCAAACAAAGTTTGAACAGAGACAAAAACCCATAGTATTGTGGGATCCTAGGGAATGGAATCATTAATTCTACCCAGGAGGATCAGGTAAGGTATTTCAGCTAGGTCCTAAGGATAACTAGATTTTGTTTAATACAGCTGGGGCCATCTAAACAGAAGTGTGTAACACAATCATTCATTAGTATAGAGTTTGTCTGGTCCACAACATATGAAAATGGATAAAGCCACGAGGGTAATAACCTGTGGGTCTTCAGAGGTTTGAAGACTTGGCCCTAGGTTTTTAGGTATACCCAAAGAGTAGCCTAGATGGGGCATCTTCTTATTGTCTTATGTAGAAAGCTAGTTCAACAGCATGTCTAGAGGTATTCCAAGAAAAAAAAAGAGTTCCGTGGTTAAAGACATTTTTGAAATCTTAGGCTAAAACAATCTAGGCCAATTTCTTTATTGTAGGACTTTTCGGAGACTTTACTATACTAGTATACTTTATCTTCCAGGGTGAATTGGCTATGCTGTTTTGTTTGGAAAACATTATTTAGTTTATTTTGAATACCTAATTTTAATACTAGATCCCTTTAATCAATGACATTTACCTCTATGTTCCTCACTTCCTTCTTATTTTTCTTCTCTTCTTCCCTCTCCTTTTTTCTCCCCCTTCTCATTCTTTAACTTCTCTTCTTCTTAATTTTTTCTCTCCTAAGAGATTGGTAGTTAAATTTATGATTATAAAATCTGTGGCTAAAAACTCTGGGTTGATTTAAAAATAAATGGCGCCTCTTAAAGAGATTGATTCTTAAAATACTGACACAAATAAGTTTTTGCTGCTATTCAAATTACCTTAGTTATAATACTATCCTTCTAGCAATGGAACATGGTTATTCTTATATTCTTGATGTAAAAATAGTTCTTTCTAGTTAAGGAAGGATATCTCTGTAGTTTTTTCTATCAGTTTTAACCTAGAATATACTTTCTGAGTAGTGAGGAAAAAGTGGGACATTTGTCTGCCAGTGGAATCACTCTGCAGGTTAGTGGGTGACATGTCTCTGTCAGATACCCTAACACTGTTTTTTTGGTTGCTATCAGGCTTGCTATATATATGCAATGGAAATTAAACATTTTTCTCATTGTCATTCACTTTATGTAAGAGGTAGAGCTTGAATCTGAAGCTAGGAATCTCTAATTTCAAAATCATTACATTTTATTGCCTGCTATTATGCAGATTAGAACTTCTTAGAAAAATCATCAAAGGGGGGCTACCATTCTTTAAGTCTATTCTGATAACCTATAAAATCTAAGTCAGATTCTGATCTAGAGTTTTAAAATAATTTCTTTGTAGAGTTGGCAAAAAATTAACAAACAAACAACAAATAACAAAGAAACAAGCACCCAGAAAATACAGAAATAAAACAGGGTAATGGAAAAATGTAGCTTTTGAGTTTTATAAGTAACTGACATCTTTTGACTTCCTTTAATAATGATGTGATGTTTGCATATGAATGACAGAAAAAATAGAAATTTCACATTTGGATTAATTTAAACTCTTTTCAGTTTAATGCACCCTGCAAAAAATTCAGGAGAGCAAGTTGTTTATCGATTGTGGCTAAAGACTACTGGTAGAGAACTTATGACATTAGAAGACATTTTTCAGAAATAAGTATTGCAGAACTATTAAGTGTAAAATAGGAAACTTAAAAATAGAAATGAATAACATTCATTTGTGAGAGGAAAAGAATACACAAGATAGAAAGCAGTCTAAACAACAAAGAGAAATCTTTGCTCGGAGTGCCGAGAGACGCCGAATCTTTGACACAGGTTCAGTGGAGACCAGTGAAATGCACACTCCTCAGGCTGTATTGGGACTGGAGGTGTGAATAAGAAACTAGCTAACGTGTGGAATTGGTTTTTTAAAAATGTGAAAATGCTTGAAGTTGACATTTGTTAAAACCAATTCCACTAAAAGGGTATAATTTTTAATAAATACAGAAGAAAGCAAAATGTCAAAAGATGAATCAATCTCCTCGTCTCAGATCTTTCAGAGCTGTGCTATTCTCTCCCCTACTGTGACTCTTTCACTTGGAAATGATTCACAACAAAAGGACAAGTCTCTCTCTCTCATTTTTTTTTTTTTTTGTGGTCATAAGGGAATAAGAGACATATATTTGAATTGTAAAAGTCCTTTTCTAAACTCTTACTTTATGATAAAGATGGATCTTTAATCTGAAGAATAATTCCTTTTCACATTTGCTACCTAATACACCATACCATTCAATTGCTCATCTTGATGGCTTTAATTATTAAATATGAAATAAATTCCCCCACTTCTCCATTAGACTAACTTTAATTTTCATAATGTAATGGAGGAGGAAAGGTTAAGGGTTCCCCTCCTAAAACCCATATAGAAAATTTCATTCATCTTCTAGGCAAGAATGGCTATAACAAAAGATCAAGTTTCATAGGTGCTCAAGGAAATAGGTTGTAGGAGGCAGCAAAGGACCTATGGCCCTTTGGAAAGGTTTTCCAAGAATTAAATGTTTTCCACTCTGATCCTCTATTTTATTTTCCTTACCCCTCTCCTTGGTAAATACTAACCCTCCTGCCATGAAGGGACATTTTTGCTGCTGGGCTATTGGGGGGCTGGGGAAGCAGAACTTACTGCTCTGTCTTGAAACATACTATGAGTAAGAGGGGAGAGGTCATCAGAGAATTGGTCCTACTTCAGAGTTACATATCTCTCTATTACTAAAATGGTAAGGTTTAAAAGAAAATAGTATGTTCAGTTGGAAAGAAAATGTTCTTTGCTGCTTAACACTTTAGAGTTCTTATGGACCTGTAGTTCTTAAGCTTAAGTGTTCATCAGAATCACTTTGAGAATTTGTCAGAACAGGTTGTAGAATTCTAATTCCAGAATTTTTGATTCAGTAGAAATGGGATGGGAAAGAGACCACGTCTCTAATAAGTTCCCAGGAAGCTCCTGCTGCTGATTTGGGGAAGACGCTTTTGAGAATAAATGCGAGTTTTAGTAGGTGGGCTGCCTCATCTGGGTTTCAAATCAATTGAAATATGAACGACTTCATTTTGGGGGTAGCAAGTATATCATAGAGGGGCCAGAGCCATGTCAGTTGCCTGTGGCTGAGATTAGCATCATCTGTTTGTCCCCATGTGCCATATCAATATTATTATTTTCTAAAGGTGCCATGACATGAAAACGTTGGGGGAGCACTCAATTCTTTAGAACATTGAGGTTTCTAGGGGTTTAGTTCCATTGGGAAAAAACCCAGTAGGCACATCTTATCTTTGAAACAGAGTATTTTAAATGATGCAAAGGATCATTCCCCAGTTACACTTTGCAAGAAGAAGAGAGAGGATTGAGAGTATTTGTTGGAAATATTCTTTTTGGTGGCCTATGCTGGGTACTTAATATGTTCTCATGTTTAGTTCTCACTGCAACCTACTGAGATGGGTATTATTTTGCTCTTTGACCTCACCTAACTGTAAGGTGACCAGACATCCCACTTTTGGTGGGACAGTCCCAATTTTTAACAATTTGTCCTGTGTCCTGCAGCGTTTTAAAAAAGTCCCAATTTTTGGAAAGAATACAGGACAAGCTAAGGAACAGCAGGAGAATGTGAAGGGAATATACGGTTTTCTGCTGCTGAAAAGGTTAACGTAACTCCATTTAGGAATAAAGAGGTTAATGTAACTTCATTTGGAAATGAAAAGGCTAATGTAAACTCCCTACTCCCCTCCTGGGCAAGGTCACCCAGGTGGAATCCGTACCAGAAGGAGACTGGCTCCCTCCCTTGCTTCTAGGCAAGGACAATTAGGTCAGAAGGAGCCAAACTGTTTGGAACAAACAAGTAGCCCCCCGCCTAGAGTAAGGTGACCAAACATCAGGCTTTTCATGGGACGGTCCCGATTTTTGAAAATTTGTCTCACATCCTGTGCCTTTTAAAATAGTTCTGATTTTTGGAAAGAATGCATGACAAGCTAGGGAATGTGGGAGAACAGGAAGAGAATATACGGTTTTTGGCTGCCATGTGGCTATTTCACCAGGATATGAGTTTTATATTATTTTTGTTAATTTTATAATTTTAAACTTTAATAATAACAAATAATTGTTGAGAACTGATTATCAAGAACTGCTTATCAAAGTCTGCATTGTTGTCAGGCCCCCCCCCCCTCAGACTCCCCACCATGGTGT
>CAUYTI010026979.1:0-10281 GCA_963575145.1 Galago senegalensis
CTGTGGTCCCAGCTACTTGGGAGGCGGAGGCAAGAGACTCGCTTGAGCCCAGGAGTTGGAGGTTGCTGTGAGCTGTAATGCCATGGCACTCTACCCAGGGGGACAGCTTGAGGCTCTGTCTCAAAAAAAAAAAAAAAAATGTATGGTTGCTTCTATATTTGTTAATTAGGTCAAGTACATTATCATTTTATTTAAATTTTCTTTGTCTTTGCTTCTATCACTATTTGGAAAAGGTTTGTTAAAATCTTTAAGTATGATTGCAAGCTTATTTATCTTTCCTTAAAATATGATAATTTTTGCTTTATAAAATTTGAGGCTATATTATTCAGTATAAAAAGCTTCAGAATGTAGATATCTCCCTGTTGAATTGACACCTTTTAGTAAGTGTTTTATTAAAGTGTTTTTTTTTTTTTTAGACATCCTTTTGGAATCTTTATATTTTACAAATTTCTCTTAAGTGTTTTGTTTTTAAGCATTCTGGGCTTTGTTTTTTAATTAAAGCATTTATTCCATTTTATTTATTTTATTTAATTTTTTAAATTATTATGGGTAGTCACAATATTTTATACCATTTCACTTTAATCTAATGCAATTATTGCTATAGTTAGGCTTAAATTTAACATCATAAATATGTTAGATGTGATAATATTTTCCTTCTATCTGGTTCATGTTCCCTTTTCTCTTTTTTCTTGCTTTCCTTTGGATAGATTTTTTTAAATAATTCTGTTGTCTTGATAGTTACATATTCTATTAACTAGGTAGTATACATTCTACTACTGTTCTTTCAGTAGTTGTACTGGAGATTATAATATGCATCCTTAACTTATTTAAGTCTAACATACATAAGTACTTTTATTATTTCCAAGGATGCTTTAACTATTTTAACTTCATCCCCTCCTCCAAAAAACCATATATTGTTATGTATTTTGTTATATTGTTATGTATTTTGATTCCACATATTTTTGAACTCCATAAAACGTTATTATTGTTTCATGCAGTTAATATTAACTTAAATTTAACCTCGTATTTATCCTTTCAGATGTTTTTCATTCCTTCATCTCTGCACTTCCATCCAGGACTATATATATATATATATATTTTTTTTTTTTTTTTTTGAGACAGAGTCTCACGTTGTGACTCTGGGTAGAGTGCTGTGGCATCACAGCTCCCAACAACCTCAAACTCTTGGGCTTAAGCCATTCTCTTTCCTCAGTCTCCCAAGTAGCTGGGACTACAGGCACCCACCACAACCCCCAGCTATTTTTTGTTGTAGTTGTCATTGTTGTTTTAGCTGGCCTGGGCTGGGTTTGAACCTCAACCTGGGTGTATGTGTCTGGAGCCCTACCCACTGAGCTGTGAGAGCCGCCTATCCAGGATTATATTCTTTCTGCTTAAGGAACATTTCATTCCTCTCAGTCTCTACATTTAATCCAACAACTTTTTATTGTTGTTCCTATACTTGTATATTTTCATATATACATATGTAAATTATAATATATTATTATATTCATTGATTATAATAATTTACTATTATGCCATTATTTTTCATGCAGTATAATATTATAATAATATATACTGTTATATATAGTAGTATATATTATTATACTATACCAGTAATAGTAATATATATATACCAGTACATAATAATATACTATTATGCCATTATTGTTCATGCACTCAATCTTCATTTTAATTTCCTCAACTTTACCTTTTTTATTGCTCTTTCTGCATTCCACATGGGTAATTTTTCTTCTGCTGGAAGTATACTCTTTCATATTCCCTGTATTGTACGTCTACTAATCATGTAAGTTTTTGTTTCTAAAAATGACTTTGTTTTATCTCCATTATTAAGCACTATTTTTGCTGAGTATAGAAATCTAGATGCAGTTTTTTTTTGTTTGTCAGACTCTCTTATTGCATCTGATCTAACTTCTGATTATCAAGGGAACTACATTTTTGGTTCTTCCAGAAAAAAAAAAACTTAGACATTATGAATAGTTTATTATCTCTGGGTGAACATCTGCTCTACATTTTCTAAACTTGGTAGTGGAAATATGTAACTATGGAACCACAGTGGGGGAAAAAGAGTTCAGGGCAGTATAGTCTGAAGCAAACACACCCCTCCCCTCCACAGCTGCCAAAAGATTCAAAAAAGGAAAAAGGAAAACCACACTCCTTGCCCACCCTTCCCCAAGGACACACAGATCAGAACAAATAAAGTGAATATCAATATTTGGCAGTTTCGGGGCAGTGCCTGTGGCTCAAAGAAGAAGGGCACCGGTCCCAAATGCCAGAGGCGGTGGATTCAAACCCAGCCCTGGCCAAAAAAAAAAAAAAAAAAAACCACATATATTTGGCAGTTTCAAAGAAGCAAGAAGTCACAAAATGCAGGCAGGGGCGTGGGTTAAACTGCCAAGAGATAGTTCCCAAAGCAAAACCCCCTGGATGGTTCTTGCAATTCACCGAGCTTGCTTTCTTGCTTTCTTTCTTTCTTTCTTTCTTTCTTTTCTTTCTTTTCTTTCTTTTCTTCTCAATTTTACGCCCTTGGTAGAGTGTGGTGGCATCATAGCTCACAGCAACCTCAAACTTTTGGGCTCAAGTGATCCTCTTGCCTCCGCCTCCCAGGTAGCTGAGACTACAGGGCCTGCCACAATGCCTGGCTATTTTTAGAAATGGGCTCTTGCTCTTGCTCAGGCTGGTCTCCAACTCCTGAGCTCAGGCCATCCACCATCTTCAGCCCCTCAGAGTGCTAGGATTACAGGTGTGAGCCACTGCCTGGCCTTTGTTACTCTCTTAAATACATTAATTCCTTTATTCTCTTTCAACAAGTTTTGTTTGTTTGAGACAGAGTCTTGCTCTGTTGACTAGGCTAGAGTGTAGTGGTGAGATCACTGCAGCCTCCAACTGCTGAGTTCAAGTGATCCTCCCACCTTGGCCTCCCAAAGTCATGAGATTTGTCAAGTTATTTTTAAAAGCTCTGCTTATCTGAACTGTAAGTCCTGCTGCGTCAGACATAAACTCAGCCAACAAGGAGCTTCCAATAGAGAAGATAACAAAGAGCCACACAAATACCAGTAACAAATTGAAACATTCGTAAGAACTGTGTGGACAAAAATGCTTCCCAGTTCAGAGGAGGGAAAGATTACTTGAAAGGAATAAAGACGTTAATGGAGGAATCAGAAAAAGTGCTTCTGTGAGGCAGCATTTAAGCTCTACTTTTAAGAAAAGAAGAAAGGTCAGGCCAAGATTGTGACAAGTGACCAGCTCTTCTGGGAAGAGTTATTGTCTGGGAAGAAGTCCGCAGAATTACACGTGCAAAAGAGCAGTAAGCGATAAGAGTAAATGCCAAATTGTAGACGGCCTTGAACGCCAGACTAAGGCGTTCGTTTTAAGTCAAATGCTCAGCTAAAGAGAGTCAGCGTTTCTTCGAGAAAGATGAGGTAGAAAGGCACGTATCTATTATCTGCCGGGAGATCCCTGTGTATCTCAGAAAGTCTGAGTAACTGGTACAACACACAGCTAGTAAGTAGCTAGACCACGACCCGAACCGAGGGAGTTCAGGCAGCCGCTATCCGCTGTCACTGGGGCCGGGAGTGAGCTTGGCACCAAACCCGGGTCCCCACTCCTGGTCGCGCGGGATTGGTGGCTAGTGCTCCGCGAGCCGCGGGAGAGGGGCGCATCCAGCCGAGGAGGCGGGGCTTTGCCAGCTGAGGGGCGGGGCCGGGGGCCGGGCTCCGGGCTAGCGGAGGCAGAGAGCCGCGAGCCGGGCAGTCCCGGGCATCCTGGCTGCAGGCCGCGCCCAGGCTGCACCGCCCGCCTGCTTCCCGCTCCGCCGTGCCTCCCGCGCCAGAGCTCCTATCCAGCATGCTGCGGCGTGGCAGCCAGGCGCTCCGGAGCTTCTCCACCGGCCGGGTGAGTCCCGCCCGGGCGAGTGCCCTGACTCTCACCCTGTCCTGCTTTCCAGATTCCGGGGCGGGAGGGCCAGGACGGTGGGACTGGGGGTGGGCAGCAATTCCTAGACTTTGCTAAAGGGCCAAGAGGATGTGTTTAAGATCCTCAGAGAAGGGCCTGGGGAAGGGTCCTGGAGGGGAATTGTAAAGCTTGCCATTGTTTTCTACGGGGAAGGGGCTGAAGATGCAATTTTTGAAAATGTCAGGTCTGGCTGGGATGACAAGGTGGGAGCAGACACTTGGTGAAGACAGCAGAGTCTGCTTCCTTTCCTTTTTCGTTTCAATCGTGAGATCCCTGGTCAAGAGATGACCGGCTCCTGGAAGAGGTAGTAGCCTGTCAGCCGGGTCCTCGCTGAGAGGTGCAAGCTCTGACACTGGTATACAGGGCTCATTCAAATAATGACTGTCAGAGCTGATGGCTGCAAGCTCAGTATTCCTGAACCGAGCTGCAGATGGCAAGATTTCTAGGACTACCAGGAGCTGAAGAGGCAGCCACGCTGGAACATTATTAAATCCGTGGCACAGGAACGAAGCTCTGGCTCAGCCCCAGGCCTTGGAATTGCATCAGCTCCTCCAGAAATGGAAGGAGAGTGGACACGTTGCATGTGGTGCTGCTTTCAGCACTTAGGGGGCCTGGGGAGAGATGCCTCTCTGGGTTTAAGGCAGACTCCAAGCTGTTTAGGGAAGACAAAGAACCCCCCAAAACAACTCCATTCACGGTACATTCTCTTTTATAAGAAGTACATGCTTGCTGTCTTACAAAAGAATTTGCTTTTCGATTCATTTTCTCTGCCATGCCAAAGCCCTATGAACATACAGATGTAAAAACTTGGAGGCAGAGAAAAGTAGTGCCAAGAACTGGCCCAGACTTGCCTAAATGGGAAAGCTTGTACCCTAGACAGCCCCAAATACTGAGAAATCATTTTACTCCTGGCGATCAGTTCTAGTTATTTTGGGGGACAGTCACCTTTTATAAAATAAGGGGGGGGAAGACCTGCTCTGCGAGGGCTTTCGCCTGCTCTCCTAAGCAGTGCTGTGCACCCCTCCTGAGCTTCTGGCAGATGGCACATTGGATCTGGGCAATGGCACAGAGAACACAGAGCTGTGCCTACTTGTTTAATTGGCCTCCTCTCTCAACATCTTTTATTAAGTTGTCTTTTTAGGAGAGCAGAAGGGAGTCTTGAAGATGGAAAAAAATTTATTACTGGGGTTTGCATAAGATTTCAGTAATATAAAGTGAACACTCAGGTGGCAAATGGCATAAATAAAAGCATGGATGTGGAGAAGCACCTGGCAGGGGGGCCCAGCTGTACCTAACGGAGTGCATTACAAAAGCAGTGACAGATATGGCTGGGAAGAAGGCAGACTCCTCAGTGGCCAACAAGAAGACATTACATAATGTGCCAGGTGTGGTGGTTCACACCTGTAATCCTAGCACTCTGGGAGACCCAGGCAGGTGGATTGCTAGAGCTCAGGAGTTTAAGATCAGCCTGAGCAAGAGGAAGACCCTGTCTCTAATAACAATAGAAAAACTAGTTGGGTGTTGCAGTGGGCGCCTGTAGTCCCAGCTGCTTGGTTGGCTGAGGCAAGAGGATCACTCGACCCCAAGAGTTTGAGGTTGCTGTGAGCTATGACACCATGGCACTCTGCTCAGGGTGACAAAATGAGACACTGTCTAAAAAAACCCCAACAATAATAATAATAAATGAATAATAAGGTATATTTTACTGTGTATAAAATGAGGATCCAGGCGAGGTGCTGTTGCCAATCCCCTCCTCTCGCCTGCACTCCCTTCCTTCCCCTCAGGGCCGGGCACTTCATGGGGAGGCGCCAACTCTGAGCAGTAACCCTGACCCAGGAGGTGGAGCAGATGCAGCTCTGGGAGGCACTGAGTAACATAAACTTTGTACCAGAAGACAACTTTACAAGGATCTAAAAGGAACAGGATTAAAGATGACCGAATACTTGGCTGCAGAAATTTAAAACAATCAACCAATACAGGCTACTCTGTCATCTTTGAAGATGTTAGATGTGGGCAAGTGACCAATTTTTTCTCTTTGTTCTGAGGAAGAACTGCAGTTAATCCATCAGGCTTGTGTCTTTGGCAGTGCTGGCAATGAAGTTTTATATACTACAGTAAATGATGAGATTTTTGTGCTTGGCACAAACTGCTTTGGCTGTTTGGGGTTAGGTGACATCCAGAGTGCCACCGAACCTCGGAAATTGGATTCTTTAAGTGGCAAAAAGATAGCCTGCCTCAGCTATGGGAATGGCCCACACATTGTCCTTGCAACAACAGAAGGAGGTCTTTACCTGGGGTCATAATGCTTATAGGCAACTGGGCATTGGGACAGCTAATCATGGTTTAGTACCCTGTCATAGCTCTACTAATTTGTCAAACAAACAAGTCATTGAAGTTTCCTGTGGGTCTTACCATTCTTTGGTGCTAACATCTGATGGAGAGGTATTTGCCTGGGGTTATATAACTCTGGACAGGTGGGATCTTGATCAACAGCTAATCAGCCAATCCTCCATGAGGCACTGGCTGCTTACAGAATAAAGTCACAGTGACCATAGCATGTGGGCAGATGTGCTCCATGGTAGTAGCAGACACTGGGGAAGTATTTGTCTGGGGTTACAATGGAAATGGGCAGCTTGGCCTTGGCAGTAGTGGCAACCAGCCAACCCCTTGCAGAATAGCAGCATTGCAAGGCAGCCATGTCCAGAGGCTACACACACATGTTAGTATTAACAGATGAAGGCCAAGTGTATGCTTGGGGCGCCAATTCTAATGGCCAACTGGGTACTGGCAATAAAAGCAACCAGTCCTATCCAACCCCTATCGTTGTAGAAAAGGACAAGATTATAGAGATCGCAGCCTGTCATTCTGCCTACACATCTGCTGCCAAGACCCAGGGTGGGCATGTGTATATGTGAGGCCCAGTGCCAGGGCCAGTCAGTGGTCCTCCCTTACCTCACCCACTTCTCCTGCACTGATGGTGTTTTCACCTACTTTGCCACTCCTGCGGTCACGTGGTGCATCTTCTCCGTGAAACCCGATGACTACCGCACTGTGGCAGAGTCACTGAAGAGGGAATTTGAAAACCTGACATTTCTGGTTGATGGAAACTATATTTATGCACATAAAGTCCTTCTCAAAATTAGATGCAAACATTTTCATTCTTCACTGGAAGATAAGGAGGATGATATTGTAGAAGTGAGTGAATTTTCGTATCCTGTTTACCGAGCCTTTCTGGAATACCTGTACACAAACAGCATCAACCTTTCTCCTGAGGAGGCCATAGAATTGTTGGACTTGGCTCCATTTTATGAGAAAATCATTTGAAATAGCTCTGCCAGTAAACGATCAAGCAAGGGATCTGTGAGGAGAACGTAATCGCTCTGCTCTCCGCTGCCGTGAAACAAGACGCCCGGGATTTAGAAGAATTCTATGGTACTTCAGGTTTTGCAAAAATCATCTGACAGTAGTAACACAGATGTCAGGCTTTGCCGAAATGGACTGTGATCTCTTGAAGAACCTCATCAACAAAGAAAGCAGAGCTGGATCCTTTAAAAGTTGATCCTACCTGTAGGAAAGGAGTTTTTGAACCTTTCTATTTCCCCTACAAAAGCCAGAGATGAATACCTTCTCTGTGATTAATAGTATGTGTGATGAGCTACAATTTGGCTGAGTGCTTGTATCTGTCAAAAGAAGGGTGGTGGTTGAGTTGTCTTCATCTGCTTAAATCCAAAGTGACGTAGAAAGTATACAATACACCAAAAAGGAAACATAAATGGATAATAAAACATAAAAAGATGCACAACCCACCTAGTAATTGGGGAAATGCAAATCAGAACAAGATATCATTTTTCTCTCATCGGGGTGGCAAAAATCATAAAATTTGACAGTATTGTGTGTTGACAGGTGTGCAAAAACAGTTCCTCCAATACTCTAGAAACTAATTTGGTGCTATCCACTGAGATGTAATACTGTGCAACAACTTTAAATAATGAATTATATGTGCTAACAAGGAAAGTTATAGAACATTATACGTAGTATTATTTGTATTATTGCTAAAATCACAAAATACGTTATGTGTACATTTCCATGTATGTAAATCCCCTAGAAAAGATCTGTAGGATATGCACCAAACTATAATAGTTTCCTGTGGGGAGTGTGGAGGAGACCAGTATTGAGAATGATACAGGTTCAGTTTCATCTGTGATCTTGTTAAAGTGAGTTAATAATGTCTGTCTCCAGGAGTCATTGGGCAATCAAATGAGGTAATATATGTGAATACCTGGTACATACCAAGGTCTTTTTTTTTCTTTTCTTTTCTTTTTTTTTATTGAATGGTAACTGTGTACATTAATGACTCCTAGGGTACAGTGTGGTGTTTTCACACACAATCTGAAACACTTCCATCAAACTGGCTAACATAGCCTTCATGTCATTTTCTTAGTTATTGTTTTAAAATGTTCATATTCTACTCTTAGAAAGATTCACTTGTACCCTTGTAAGATAAACCTCAGAAGTGATCCCTCCAATTTCCCTCCCTCCACCCAGTCCCCCCTCTGCTTTATAGCTTTCATATAAAAGGTATAAATTAGTTTCATAATAGGGCTATGTACATTGGATACTTTTTCTTCCATTCTTGTGATACTTTGCTAAGAAGAACATTCTCCAGCTCCATCCACGTGAACATGAAGGACGTGAAGTCTCCATCTTTCTTTATGGCTGCATAGTATTCCATGGTGTACATATACCACAGTTTGTTGATCCATTCATGGATCGAAGGGCACTTGGGCTTCTTCCATGACCTGGCAATTATGAATTGGGCTGCAATAAACATTCTGATACAAATATCTGTGTTGTAATGCGATTTTTGGTCATCTGGGAATATACCTAATAAAGGAATTGCAGGGTCAAATGGCAGGTCTATTTTTAGTTCTCTAAGCGTTCTCCAGATGTCTTTCCAAAAGAAACGTATTAGTTTATATACCAAGGTCTTATTAAAGTGTTTTCTCTTATTGCCACCTGCCCCCCCCACTCAGACTCCCCAGGGAAGACTCTTGCTGTTGGCTGTCACGTGAGGTCTGACAATTAAGTTTGGGAATTCATCCTAGAAAAAGTGCTACATGCCTCACTGCTAACTATCACTATGGTCACCTTCAAAGTACTTCCCTTGGAAATCTGTGCATCAACACCAGTGCCTCGTCCACCTTTCAAAGCAATATTGAAACTCATTTTCTGGAATGACCGTCAGAGTTGTAGTTGTACGTGGTATGACAATTAAGTTTGTGAACTTGATACCATGTGCTTCCATTGATAACACTGTACAAACAACTTGATCGGGTTTCATAAACTTAGTATATCAGTGTCTCATAGTTGATAGCTCATAGTTTGTGTTGACACATGGCAGTGTCTTGCTGAGTGGTGTTCATTATTGTTGTTACGTGTGCTTTTTTTTTTTTTTTTTGAGACAGCCTCAACCTGTTGCCCTGGGTAGAGTGCTGTAACATCACAGCTCACAGCAACCTCCAACTCCTGGACTCAAGTGATTCTCCTGCCTCCACCTCCCAAGTAGCTGGGACCTCAGGCGCCTGCCACAATGCATCACTATTTTTTGGTTATAGCTGTCATTGTTGTTTGGCAATCCCAGGCTGGATCCGAACTGGCCAGCTCAGGTGTACATGGCTGGCGCCTTAGCCACTTGAGCCACAGGTGCTGAGCCTGTTACATGTTTTTGTGTGCCATACAATGACAGCCAAATTTTTGCTAGGTGGACAAAATATAGATTCTATTTCAAGCAACAGCATTAATTATAGGATTTGAAGATAGAGTATTGAAGATAGAGATATTTTGATTTTTTGAAGAGAGGAAATTAAAAGGTCAACCATGCATTATCTATGGGGAAATTTTCTGTTCTTACAGTGTTAATCTGTTTGCCTGCCAAGTATTTGTCAGATGTTGAAGCTTAATTAGGCTCTTTTGGGATAGAAACTTCAACTAAAACCTTAATTGTTTAATTATCAGCTCAATTACAGGGGAGTTGGGATCTGGTATCCTTTTAACTTCATGCCTAAAAAGGGATGTTATCTATGCTCTTAATAAACTGGGGCATAAGAGGAAATTAAGTTTTTACTGTGAAGGTTTACTAATTTAGACTGACTTTCTTTCTTTTTTTTAAATTATTTTTTATTAAATCATAACTTTGTACATTGATGCATTTATGGGGTTCAGGGTACTGCTTCGATATACAATGTGAAATGTTTACATTGAACTAAGTAACACATCCATCACAATTATACTCATTTCTTAATAGTTTTG